>PVIU01016749.1:0-44246 GCA_004026605.1 Ondatra zibethicus
ATCATCAATGTGACTATGGTACAAGGCTAGTTCTGGCACCCTCTCCTCTGCTGCCTGAATACCTAGCTGGGGACATGCCCGTGGACACCTGGGATCCCCAGGGCCAAGTACCTTGCCAACCCTAAAATGATTCTCTTAATGTAGATATCTTATTCCCTTCTCCAATGTCCACCTTTCTTCCATCTTCACCCTCCCACTCTCCCAAGCTCTCCCCATTCCTTCTCCCTTCTCCTTCCCCCTCTCCCCTTCCCCTGCTCCCCTACCTCCCACCTCTATCCCGCCCCTGGCTTCCAACTTTTGCTTGATGATCTTGCATATTTTAAACAAATGTACATACATATATGCCATAGAACATTAACAAATCTATTTCTAAATTATACTAATCAAGAGTATATTTAGAAGATTGAAGTGCTGTCTTCATTTCTGAGCTTCAAACACCATCATTATCTCCATCTGGACCTTGCCTCCAAACATCCATCATCATCACAATTGTCAGCATATTCTCTTGAAGACATGCCTAGCTATAGAGAATAAAAATGTCTTTAAAATGAACAAAACCAGTGGTGTGGGAAGTCTTTCTGTCTATGTTTTGCTTTTAGTAGTTAATGAGTAAATTTGTTTCCATCAGTGGCTTAGCAGAATAGAGGTAGGTGGGAAAAATAACTGAATGCTGGGAGAAAGAAGGCAGAGTCAGAGAGAGGCCATGTAGCCCTGCCAGGGATAGATGCACCAGAACCTTGCTGGTAAGTACAGCCATGTGGTGATACACAGAAAATAGAAATGGGTTAACCAAAGATATAAGAGCTAGCTAGAAAGATGCTTAAGTGATTATCCAGCAGTGATTTTAAATAATATAGTTTCTGTGTGATTATTTTAGGAGTCTGGGTGGCCAGGAAACGAATTATGTAGCCACCAACAAATTAAGTAAAAAGGAAGGTTTTAACTTCAACACAGTAAAATTATATATAACAAAACAGGTATTGAACAAGAATTATAGTTACAACATTTATATCTACTTTATCTCTTATCATAACTAAGGAAAACTGTAATTATAGCTATCTATTCTTCAACTCCATCAGAGACTCCAGAAGGATATAATATTACCTAAGAAAATAGGAATTGCATTGTAAGCAACTTCCAGAACTCAAGAATTGACAGAGACATTTCTCTGCCTGCACAGTCACCCAAAGTTCTTCTGTAACACTGGGGCATCCATCCTCAGCCTATAGACCCATAGTATCTGGCAGACTTGCATGAAGCATAAAATTTCAAAGACAATTCCACCTATATTGGCAGTTTGTCAGCCTCTTTCTTCTGTGTCCTGCAAAATGTCTGACAGTCATTCATGAAACAGGAAACACAAAGGACTGTCTCACCTATTTAGACAATTTCAGCAGTCATTTTTCTGTGGGTCCTGCATGTCTAGTTCATACAGCATAACATCAACAGCAGTCCAGGCAAGAAAAGTTTCTTGCACAAATGGCTAACAAATGCCATAAGGAGCCTTTTCATAACCCATCATCCTCTTGAAGTAGATTGGTGCTGCCAGGAGCAGATGAGTCTCATTGTCATGAAAAGACCTAAATTATTAAAACATTATAAATGACTTATTCTGAAGGTCTCTGAAAGATTTGAAGAATATCTATCTAACTGAAATATATATATCTACATATCTAGAAAATAAACTAACATGACTAAGAGATTGAATATTATAGATGACTACTAATCTGTATTTCTAAATATTCATTATGTTTTTAAATGAGCTGCACAAACACAATACCTTAATGAAGAGCAGAAATATACATATAACAAAATTGACCATCAATTTGTATTAGTAGTCCAAGATTTATACCAATGCAAAGTATTCATATCTATAGCATATCCCCCTTTAAATGTACAGAAACATTTATAAACAATATTTGTGAGTTTGGGACTAGTTCTCTCCAAACTGCTTTTTGCTTTTTCTTGGGCAAAGTAATTTTTGGGGGTGTTCACAGTGACCTTTTGGGGGAGTCTTGATCCATCAAATCACATTAGACTGAAGAAATCCATAGGTTCTCCTCCTCTATGGAAACAAAAGTAGAATCTCTTTTCCAAAGCAACATATCCTTGGACTCAAATTTTGAAGACAAGATAACTTTAAATTATTTATGTTGGTTTAGTTTAGCAGTCCATTAAATGAAATGTCTCTCTGTAAGTTCCTTCACAGTCAAAAAATTCAAAGAAAACACAACAATATACATAATTCAGATTCTCTGTGCATGTTCTATCTTCATGTGACTTGGTTTTACTCCTTTTAATCTATGACTGTCTGTACTATGTCTCTTTAAAGACTTTTATTATTTTTTAAAAAAATTTACTTCTCATTATAACTCTCTATACTCTTTTTCTTCTCTCTCCCAAGCCTACAGACATTTATCTAACACTGTGACCCATTTTGAGATCTTTTCCATCTAGATTTGTCTTTATTGTATGCGTATCTGTAATTATTTTCTGACCAGGAGTGGCTTTTATTTAATGCTAAGCAGGCATGCCTAGGGCCAACAAGGCAATGCCTGCTTGCTCCACCCAGTCCAACATGGCAGAAGCATGTTTGCTGCCTCTGACAGCCATGCACATTGCCCCATTTTTAGGCACACAGCAGGTCTATGTTGCCATTAAGCAGTTTGTAACATTCTCCTCACAAACCTGATTTAAATACTCCACAGCTGGCCCTCCTGAAAGAGTCAGAGTTCACGCTAGCAGCAAGTTCAAGGAAGCTGCCATTTCAAAACTGTGTGTCTTTTTTTTTTTTTCTGAGCAGGAAGCCTTCTCTTAATAGAATTGTGCCTCTTCTTGTTTCTAGCAAACAGAGCCCACCTGAGAAAATTCTGTTACTAAAAAGCCATGCTTAACTCTGTTCTTTTGTGTCTAAAATTCCTTTTTAAGCTTTCTCAAGTTTTATGTGGATATAGTTGACCCTGTTGCCAAGCCAGTTTGCTGGTGGAGACTGCTTGTTTGTTTACTTGCCACCCAGTCTCCCAAAATAATCACATAGAAACTATATTATTTAAAATTACTGCTTGGACAATCACTTAAGTGTATTGATAGCTAGCTCTTATATTTTCAGTTAACCCATTTCTATTAAACTGTGTATGTCATGTGGCTGTGGTTTACCATCAAGGTTCTGGTGTGTCTGCTGCGAGGCTACATGGCTTCTCCCTTACTCAGCCTTCTTTCTCCCAGAGTTCAGTTATTTTTCCTGCCTAGCTTTATTCTGCTAAGCCACTGGCTGAAACAGATTTATTAACTACCCAATAGGAACAACATATAGACAGAAGGACTTTCCACACCAAAGCAGTGACATTGTTAAGCAGCGTATAGACAAAAGAAAGATTCAGAAAGAAGTTGAGAAGGGCTTTACACTCATTTTTCATTTGGGGTAGTTGAAAGAAATTGCCCCCCAAAGGGAGTGGCACTATTAGGAGGTGTAGCCCTTTAGGACTGGCATGGCTTTGTTGGAGGAAGTACATCACTGTGGGGGCAGGCTTTAAGGTCTCATATATTCTCAAGATATCACCCAGCAAGAAAATTTGCTTTCTGTTGCCTCCAAGATATATAAGTCTCAGCTACCTCTTCAGTACATATCTGCCTGCATGCTGCCATGTTCCACCATGATAATAATTGAATGAACCTCTGAACTATAAGTCAGCCACTACAATTAAATATTATCCTTTATAAGAGTTGCCATGGTCATAAGTGTCTCTTCACAGCAATAGAAATCCTAAGACACCATTATTATATTTTTCACTTTTAACTTGGCAATTATACTGAAGAGAAATGATGACTTTTTCCCCCACTGAGAAGAATCATAACATAAATTGGTCAATATTTTCCTGTACTTTCAACAAAACACAAAATATATTTAAAAAAAAACTCTAGACCCAAGCTACCATTAGTTTTGTATTGTGATTACTACAGTTAAAATTATACTAGATATTCAAATGTTATTGGAATTATACCTCTGTAGTGGCATTTCAACTGTATTTTAATAAATAAATAAAGACTGCCTGAAGATCTGAGAGTTAAACAGTCCCATTGGTCAGCACCTTACAGACCTGATTATGATAACATGCACCTTTAAGTCCAGTAGCCACACTAGTTGCCATAGAAATCATGTGGTGCATGCCTTTTATGCCAGTTGTGCACATCTTTAATTACAGCCCTAGAGAGGAATATAAGACAGGGGGAGACAGCTCTCAGACACAGTCTCATTCTGAGATTCCTGGAGGCCGGATCACCATTTTAGATGGAGGTCAAAGTTAAGAGCCAGTGGCTTTCTGTTTTGCTTTTCAGATCTTCAGGTTGAACACTAATTTCTGACATTAAGCTTTTATTAATGGTGCTTCATACCATTTGAGTAAAATAATCAAAGCAATAATAATAATCATATCTGTTGCTGTATTTTTGGGTTCAAAATAAATTTTTACTACTAAAACTATCATTGATGCATATTTAAGTCTAGGATTTACTAATATATATCTTAATAATTTTCACTTTAGAAAATGCAAACACTAATTAACTTACCCATTTTATTATTGAGTCTCATCTGTTATATAATAAAAGGGAATGCTTATTATATCAAGCCTCATATTGTCAGTTTTCCCTTTTTATTACCCCTTCTTCCTATTTTTGATCTAACATTTTTAAGTGTCGTGCTTCTTTAATCATTAACCCAAACATTCAGCTAGAACAGTGGTTCTTAAACTGTGGCTTGCAACACAACTGAGGGTTGAATGACCCTTCATATGGGTTGCCTAACAGCATTGGAAAACACAGATATTTGTATTACAATTCATAACAGTAACAAAATTATAGTTATGAAGTTGCAACAAAAATAACTTTGTAGTTTTGGGATCACCACAACATGAGGAATGGTATTAAAGGATCACAGCATTTGAAGGTTGAGAAGGTTCTAGAAGGAGACAAAGAATTAAAAAGAGGGGTTTAGGAGCAAACATTTCGGACCAGTCTTTCATATCTACATTGTGCAACAAATGTGATTCAAGTATAATTGATGAAAGTGTGAACACACAATGCATGCATTAAAATTTTCTTATAATAAATGATGTAAAGAAAAGCCATTTCTCATGCCATGAGAATTAAGTGAAGTCAGGTGTCCATTTCTGGGAACCTTGCTGGAATCCCAGGGGCTAACAGTTGGCTTCTGGGCTCCCAGGCTGGCTGAGGAGTAGATTGCACACAGTAAGTTCAAAGCACTATGTAGGTTATTCTGGGCAATTCACTGCTTTTTTGTCAGCTGGAAAACTCTACAAGCTGTATTTAAGCCCTATTGCTATGGGTGAGACTGCACAATGCTCCCTTTAAGACTCTACCCTTCCCTTGTGAGCCGAGCATTCTACCTGGTCTGGGAGAACACTTTGGAGCAGCCTGCCTCACACAGATTGCTCAGACAAGGCTGATGCCACTTTATCTGCTGCTTACTAAGGTGACTATTGTTTAAACTTGCATTAGGCAAACCATTTAAAAAGAAACTAAATGTCGATGATTATAATGTCTACACTACATTAAAATTGTTAATTTGCAGCAGTAATAATTTAGAGTTTTAATTATAAGCCTGAGAAGCAGATTCAGAAATGTAGTTGGCACGAGTAACGCTAATCTGCCCTGTAACATTTATTGAAAGCAATATATCCACTTTAATTACAGTGTGTGTCAAATAACCAACTCTCTTGTTTTTAATGTATGATCCCTTAATTTGCTTGATTAAGTTGACTTACCATCTGTTAAGATTTTTGTTGTGTCACTTTCTCTGGGCTTCTCATTCTTTATCAGCATTAAGAGCTTACCTAGAGCCCTTCACTTTGATTCTTAGTAATCATTTACCTGATGCTTACCCAGTACATCTCTCACCATGTTGAACATTATTACTTTCTCTATTCTTATTACCTCAAGGGTCATGGAGAGTCTGCTTCACTAAAACTGCAGATGATGCCAGGATTCAGGAATGTATTGTCATATGAGATGGGAAATCAATGCCAATCCTGGTGTCTTCAGTCAAATCAAGTCCCATTTTCACCATCATGTCTAGAACCAAAGGACTACTTCCAGACATATTTTGTATTAATCTGCTTTTCTCTCCTTCATCATGACTCTACAGTGAAGACTCTGAGACTCTGCATATACTGTTAACTTAATGTGTGTTCAACTTTTTTTTCTCCTCATGACTGAACCTGAGGCATGATCTTTGTTGAGCACATTCCTCACGGTAGTACCATTGTACAATAGTACCAAAAGTATCACAAATTTCTCTCTTATTGTCATTGGGTGAAGACATAATAGAATCTATTATGTATTTAATTGATCATTTTCAAATATATTTAAAGTCTTATTCAAACTTAAACTGGACTTCTGTACCACTCAAATCAATTCTTTCATCCTAATATTTGCATGTTAAATTTTATAATCTCTGAGAGAATACAAAGTAAGATAGCCCAAAATGTAAGTATATCCCGCTAAATCTAAGGCAATGGGTTTTAAAGAGTGTCAAATCTTTTCATTTAAAAATATGCATTCCACTTAGTAGTAATGGAGGAAGAGTCCCAATTCTTCCATATGCTAAGACAATGTTTTACCAGGGACACATCATCAACCCAAACTTTACTGCCTTTACTAGGAGAGTGTGTAACTACTAATACTCACTCTTAATTGTTTTTAGTGTCAAAGGAAAATCACTTAGATCCTTGTCTCAGCCTCACTCACCACGTAGTTTCTGACATCGGCACAGCTCTGACAATCCTCTTCTGCCTGTATCAGGACAGGCAGTTCACTGGTTTTCTACTTGGTTTTGCAGTGTACTTAAAAGGGATTTTATTAGACCCTGTAGTCATGTGAGACTAAATGTTATGCAAAGCAATTATTTAAAGTCAGCTAATGAATGCTGCATATAGCTATTTAAACTGCATTATCTAGAGAGAAAATGACATCAACAATTATACTATGAATTCATTTAAAGAATCAAAGTCCAAAGTTAAAGTAAACATTATTTTGTATAAAGCAAAGACAGAGGTTCACAGCAAATAGCCCTGTTCAAATATGCCATTGATTTTCAGTTAAATTCTCATTCAATTACTCTTCCTAAAAAAAGTGTGCCTTAGGGGCTAGGGAGATGAAACAGAGGGTAAAAGTACTTCCTCTGTTTGTACAGTGACTTGAGTATGAATCCCAGACATGTTCATAAAAATTCAGGCATGAGTCTGCATGCATGTAGCCCAATATTTCAGTGAAAGTTAAACAAGTCCTGAGTTTGCTGGCCAACTTGCCTAGACAAAACTGAACTTCCAGTTCACTGAGAAAACCTGTCTAGAGGGAATAGGTGGTGAGTGGTAGAAGACATCTCAATGCCTTGGTATTTGTACACAGAGGTCTGGTCACAAATGCATTCACTTATACATGCCACACACAGAAAAAATATACATCTACATGTACACACAAACACACCAGCCACACACATGTGTGTGTTCTATAGAAATCTGGTTTTACAGTCACTTAAAGTCATTTTTGAATTACTTGGGAACTGCTGCTTAGGAAGGAGCATTTTAAAGAGACTGTCACAAGCATCATAAGGTATGCAGCGGCAGGACAATAAGGGCGTTCCAATACAGAAAAGTCACATTTGTCCCTTTTGGAGTTAAAAGAGTGACGTGGGACTAAGACCTAAATTTGAACACACATCAAGGTATGTCACACTAATTCACATAGGGAGAGAACCTAGAGTTTCTGCATTTTAACCCAAGGGTAGAAATTTTTATCTCTGAAGTTTCAGATTTATTAAATATAGGATATTTGATATTGTAAAAAAAAGATCTCTTCGATACCCATGAACATATCTCTATGAACAAATGAACTTTTCTCTTTGTAATTATTTAACACTGGTATCAGAATAATAGATGCTTCATTATACTGCCTATAATGATGCATTTCTACAGAGGAGGCTTGAAACTGGATAATTCATAAACATTATATTCAGTTATGGCATTAGAACTCTGAAGATAAAGCGATTGTGAGGTTGACATTTACCAAAGAAAAATTATCACATCTATGTATTTTCAAGCTTGTCATTTTCAACATATTCTTATAGATTTTAGAAAAGTAGATTAACTATATATGTGCCCTTAATTTTAACTCATTTCTCATAGTCATGTTTTCTGTTATTAACTGAACTTTTTCAAATATTCATGTACTTATTTTATGTATATTGGTGGAAGGGTGCTGGATCCTCTTGAAAAGGAGTTGGGGACAGGTGTGAGTTGCAATGTAGGTGCTGGGAACTGAACCTGGGGCCTCTGGAAAAGTAGCCAGTGCTTTTAACTGCTGAACCATCTATCCAGTCCCAAAATAATAAATAGTATTTTTCAAAAAGCTATCTTCATCTTAAAAAAATCATTAACATATTTTCAACTAGTTTTCATTTTGAACGTTATTATAAAAAAATAAATGGCGAATCCAAAATTACTCCAACAATCCAAAGTTAAGATGCTTAGTCTTTTGTTTGAACACTTATATGTACACTTCATGTGCTCATGTAGGAAAACTTTGTGCTTACTAAATGTTGAATGGCTGCTGGATAGTACAAGTACACATGTATCTACTCAAATATGATATACGGCTTTCTATTTCATACTGCCAAGTTGAAAGTTTTATTGACTATTCTAAATTCACTAAAGCGTATTAGAGTCCCTATGCTAATATTAGTCCAATAAATTATCTTCTGTGTATATATCAGATATGAAAGGCACAGGTGTTAATTAGACACATTGGACTTTAAAGATGTGAGACTGTTGGAAGATATATTATCTTTGCTCATGAAATTAACATTCAAAGTTCAAATGTCAAAGAGATGCATTTTCCAGGCCCAGATCAACTCCCTGTAAATGATCCTGAGAGGCACTTTAAAGAAAGGAATTATATATGTGTGTGTATGTATATATAATACACACACACACACACACACACACACACACACACACACACACATATATATATATATATATATATATATATATATATATATATACTTGACACAGGAAATTATACTTAAGTAAAAGCATGTTTTAAGATGGGCATTAGGAAATTAGTATGGAATGCATCATTCCTGTTTTACACTCTTAAGCACTTAATGTGGATAGACCTACAAATCACATTATCATCACAGTCTGTACCTTCGTCAGATGTCATAGCAACAGCTGCCCCAGTGACTTGGAGAGCACCAGAGGCTAACAGAGACATCTGTTTGCTGACAAGCTCAGATCAAATGACAAATGGTAGACAGAGACATCGGGGCTTGGCAAGGTCAGAGGCCCTAGTTATTTGGTCGTTTCAATTGTAGACACAGAGTTTTTCTTCTTTTGATGGACAGACAGGAAAATGACTAACATAAAGGTAGTTAATGATGATCCTAATTCTTTCAGAATTAAAATTAAGTGTAGTTTGGAAAGGAAAATGATACTCTTGTGATGGACAGGTGTTTGTGAACACACCAGGATCTGTGTAGACTTTCATTGTGCTTTGAAAATAACCACAGATGTTTATTTTAGTCTGATCAGGAAAGACTAAAAGGTTACAGATGTCATTTATTTTAACAACAAAGGGTAACTCTTTAACTCTAACATTAAAGGGCCTACTTATTTAAGATATTATTCCTGTTATTTCAAACAAGCAAAAGCCATTTTATGGCTTTTATTTACTATAAAGTAGCTATTATTTATTATTGGTATTAATATCAATGTTTATTATCATTATCATTATTATTATTATGTGCTCTACAATTGTACTACAAACCCCCACCGTGAACACTGATATTTTAGTGAAGATAAGCATAAATATTAAGACTTCTGTGATCTCAGTCACATTGAATAACTTTCTAAATTCAATAGAGAATTAAAGTTCTCTATCAAATGATTCTAAAGGATATGATTCTAAAGGATATTTGTATTGTTTTCTCCCCAAATGGTAGAGACTGATGTTGTCTTTTTTGTTGGTTTAAGAATGATGCTGGAAGTCTTTCCACATCAAGTTTTAATTTTGTTAGGTTTCATCAAGCCAGTTTGAGATGCCAGCTTTTATTAGTGAAACCTTAATGATTAAGAAAGTTTATAGAACTTTCCCATAGAGCTGTTATTTATCTTTCAGTCTAGGGGTTATTTTATAATATTTCTTGGTTATTTTATACTTTAATTCCACTTGTTTCTGTGCTGCCTTTGCTACTACTAATCTCTCTTGACTCTAATGTAATCAATGATTTATTGGCCCTATTAAACAGCAATTAATGGTGATGTCCCCTGTTCTAAAAGGTTTATTATGTGCAGATGAGCTTATCAATTAGATGGAGACATGCATTTAGAACTTTGTTTTTCAAATTTCAGTATTTATGTATTTATCAAGTCCATTAAATCATTGATATATGAGCAAAGGTTTAAAGCAAATCATTTTTCATCATGTCTAATTGTTAATTTAAGAATGTGTTTTCCTTAGATATTTTTAACTTTTATTTCCTATAGTCCCTTTAATTTTTAAATGGTTTTTTCTTTCCTCGTGATATATATTTGAAATTGAATTAGCTATGCTTAATAGCATACATGAGGTAATGAATGTGTTTACATAGTTTATAATTTGAAGGTAAGATATTTTGTAACCTATTACTCACTGAGTTATGTTGTAATATATATGAATTAATACAAATGAAATATATTTTAACATTTCATTGTTTTATTTTTACCTTCTGTTTATGAGTATGGATATTTTATCTTCATATGCGTCTATGAATCAGTATGTATGGCTCCTTAGGGGGCCAGAAGAGGACAGTGGATCCTCCAGGTTTGGAGTTATAGATGGTTTTCAGATGGCAAGTGGGTGCTAGAAGCAAACCTTGGTCCTCTGGAAGAGCTCCCAGAACTTTTAACTAAAGGCCCATTGCTAAAGACTCAGCGTTGAAATGTGGCAATTTTAATATTGAATCTTGAAATTAATGCCAAAGAACAGAAAAGACATTGTATGAGAAAGATAAAAGGAAGAAAGAATATGTCTTAGTTACTGATGAATCAAAAGCCTGAAAAAAGTTAATGTGGCATCTACCTATTCAATGACCTCTTGCATTTGTGACTTACAAGTTCAAGTTCTAATATGGATTTTTTGATCAAATTTTAAATGATTATAGAAAAGAAGACATGAGAACAAATTATCATAATTATTACTTTTAGATATATTTAGACACTAACATATAGTCATTAGCAGTCAATACTGTTTTCTTTCAAAAATACAAAAAGTTAGGTTTAGGAGAGCTTCTTCACAAAGTTTATATCCAATACTCAGATAACTTTTAAAAACAGTTCAACAATATTTTGATCAGAAATAGTATTCAGAAAATTGTTTGCTATTTGGAATGATATAAAAATGTTGTGATTATTTTATACTCTCAAAGTTCAAAACAGCTAGATTTTAAAAGAAAACATGCTACATGCACAGAGGAGAGAGAGGGAGAGAGGCAGAGAGAGACACAGAGAGAGAGAAACAGGCACAGGCTTCCTGAATTCTGATATGTAGACCTCCTTCCAGTTTGTACTTCATAAGAGAAAATTGAGTGAAACATTGATTCATGGATGTTTATCTGGCCATGGTTTAATAACCTTGTGAGATTTCCAGGTTGCTTACAAAATAGCCCTTAAGATCAACTTAACCAAGGGAATGTTTATTTTGGCTTATGTATTTGGAGCTTGCAGCTCATGGCTATATTTGTTGCTTTGGACCTATATTAGCCAGCATATTTTACTGGAGTAGGAGACAAGGGACACCTCCACAGTTAAAAGCAAAAGGAATAGGCAGGAAATGTCTGGGTTTTAAAGATCTCCTCTAAGGGAATATCTCAAATGACCCTCAAAAATTAAGGTTAAAAATAAACCTAGTTATGGAATAAACCTCAAGAAGATGAACATGCAAACTGTAGCAGGAAGGAATTATGAAACACAAAATTGAACCCTACAACTTTCATTTCTAAACAAAAATAATGTATATGTCACATGTAGATAAAATCAAATGGTTAGCCCTAAAAATGCATAAAAGTAACCTTATACAAACTTAGCAGGTTGCATTTTAGAATATATATTCATATATAACAGTTACTGCAAAAAGAGGCCATAAATTTGAAAGACAGCAAGGAGGGACATGCAGGAAGGTTTGGAGGAAAGAAAAAGGGGAATAATGGTGTAATCACATTATATTCTCAAAAGCTCAAACAAAAGAAGAATAAAAGTAAATAAACTAGTAGGTCCAGTCTGTGACTTCCAGTATTCAAAGTGATCTGAATACAAAACTATCTATAGTGGGGAAATTTCAGGTTATGTGTGTAAGAACTACAAAATACAGCAACAAATTAAGCACAAGGAAAGGATACACAGTAGAATATCTGAGTGCTAGTGTGACTGTGATTTCAACAATAGCCATCTACAACCAAAAAACAGCAAGTACGGACTTTTATTTGTTTGCTCTATAATACCTTCTGTTTTATGAATGCTGTAAAATGATCATGTCATTTACATCATGGAAGAATTATTTATATTGTAGTAATTTACTCACATCTACTTTTTCTTACACATACATATAATATATTATATAATATACTACACTACATAATAAAGGTAAATCTCAAAGCAGTTTTAACATATCTTCCATAAATTAAAAATATACTGCAGTATAAAAGCAGTCCCTTTAATCTCATAAATGTGAAGGACCAAGGGTATATCCCAATGTATACCAGTATCAAAGGGTAATGTTTTTTTGTAAGTTTTACAGAAGGGATAATTTACAAAGCCCTTGTCATCAAAATGTCATTGCAGTGTCTTGATTTACTGTTTCTTATTGATTTGAAAAATCTGTTTATTTTTTCATTTTGTTGCCTAACATGGATTGTATGTGAATATTTATAAATTTATGGTCAACAGCTACAAAAATTATGACACTCCTTTGTGTGAGGTGAAGTATAGGCATTTTGCTGGGGTGTCGCTTCTTCTTCTTCTGCATTCATTACCTTAATACTTTCATTGCTTGATCCATTTGAAATTACTTTCAGTAGACGTGATTTCTATTACCCAGCATAATGCAGCCATCACAAAATGTCATCTAAGATGATGGAGCTGTGAGTAGGTTTCTAAAATAAATTATACATGCACTTATGAAGAACATAAATAATGATTTTACAATACAAATTTGAGTGTTAGCAGAATTCTCAGGCATATTTGTTGCCTCCTTTATTATTATTATTAGGTAAAATATAAGAAAATATAAGAAAATGTTTGGCACTAGCAAAGATATCAGTCTCAAAATATCATCTAAATCTAAGCATTATAGTATAAAATAAATCACCCATTCTACAGTTTGATCATTTTTCAAATATGTATTTCTGTTTCATCCTTATCTGGCAATTTGATTGGGTCCTTTTGGCAGTTATAGATTGGCCCCTATATACAAGGAACTGCATTAAGGACTAAATGAGTTCTTCATAAAACTAGGCCCAGTCTGTGACTTCTAGTATTCAGTGATCTGAATGCAAAACTATCTTTAGTGGGGAAATCTCAAGCTATGATTTATTTTCAATAAAAATCAGCACCAGGAAAGAAAATGCACTAGAAGATCTGAGAAAGACATGTAAGAATGCTAAGGCTGCTGTTTCTTGAAGCTCAGGCAGATAGCTTATGAAAAGCTGGTCATGGAGGTGTTTGCTTTTGATAAAACACGAGAAAATAATGTGTTCAACCCCATGGCTGCTAGCCACACTGAAGGGGGTACTAGAAACTTTGGTAGCAAGTTTTTTAGCTATAACATGTTGAATATAATAAAGAAAAAATTAAATGCATGTATGTTTCAATTTACTAAGAGCATAAGTCAACCTATTTGTTCTTTGTGAATCTTATTTTTCCTGTAGAATTAGGGAAACTGTCCTGGAATTAAATGTCTGATGAAACAATAAATGATGTCAATGTGAACTATCAAATAAAGTGATGGGAAAAAATCTTCAAAGGGAAGTGAGTATTGTGGCCACTCTAAAGGGAAGGGTATTCTGAACTTATGCTGTGTTAAGTGGCTTACCCAGTAAAATATCAGTGGGTGATATCATAGGAAATTTACCATTAATATTCTCTGGACTCATGTTGGTTCCTTTTGGAAAATGTCTTCTCAAGTTTCTTAGTGTGCCTAGGAGTTCCTAAAATGAAAAGATGATGACCTTAGTTCTTCCCAGAATTTGATTGGTCTTTGTGAATTCCAATGATGTTTGGTCTCATGAAAAGATTGTTGAAACCACCCATAACAATGTGGATATGGATGAAGGCAGGGCAGTTGCAGCTCTAAATTAAATTCTTCACACACTTTATACCTTTGCTCATGAATTATTTTTTTTTGCAATGAAGGAAACGTTAAAGCCAAACATGAGTCTACTTTTGGATTAAGTTGATGCCAACTATCCTCTAAAATTCCAAAATAATTGTCTTTTTATTTCTTGAATACCAAGATAAATGTAACATCTTGATTCAAAAACATGAACAAGCAAGAACATATCTAAAAGAATCATGTTCCTAATTATTGTAATAATAGAGGTAAAAGTTATTCTCCCTTGTCCTCAGTAGCACTAACCATTCATAAGCACACATAAGTGATTTATCACAATCTACTTCTCATCTCTAGTGAGAAACGCCAATGCACTTGCAAGCAATGCATAGGCCTCAGTAAAATGAATTAAAATTTTTCTGTCATATATCATTCTTCAGGACCCTCTTCATGGTCTTACTCACCTGACTCATCCTGAATGACATTAGGCTATGAAAATTGTCACACAACTGTTCCTACACAGAATGAGATACTCATAAACAGATGCATTTAATCAAATACACTTGTGAGAACATCAAGTAGGCAGGTTACATAAATAAAGGAGGCATGCTGTTCTGAAGACTTTTGGTTGGTGGAAGCAATGATTGTGTATAAAATACATCTCAATTATTTTACCTCAAAAGAGTTCTTATCACTAATACATATATGGCCATAAAGGAGACTAGAGACAGTCCAAGATGATGTCTCTTTATACAATGTTTCAGCTCTCTGCAATAAAGACAGTCTTAGGTTCTTTGTATGGCTACAGCTTTTTCAGGGCACTTTAGTTCACAGAATCCAGGTTGACCATCATAAAAGAATAAGCAGCAGCTTTCTTTTTTATTTTTTCTTTCTGTATGCAGAAATCTCTAGATCTAACACTCTTATTCATTCAATGCCATTTCCCAGCTTGATATCTTTGCATCCTAAGCACCCTAAGCACTCTGTGAAAGGTGACTGCAAGATTTATCTTTAAAATAGGGCAGATATTTTTCTTCCCAGTAAACTTTAATTCAGCATTTGGAACAAATCAACGGATATATATATATATGTATAAGTTTTAAAAAAGCATAATATATTAGTTGTTAAACATTGTTAACAATACCAGAAATGTTCTCATTTTTTTCTCTAGGAGATATGTAAATGAAATGCTTGACATTAAAGCCACATGTATGTGGGAAACAATAAATAAATCTGCAACAGCAATTACCACAGCTTCATGGGTAGGAACATGTGAATCACACCATCTATGTCCTTGTATGGTATAGGATAGACAGGATCAACAGCAAGATGTCATAAAATAAACATCATGTAATAAGCAAAAACTGCAGAATTCTGGTTTAGCTTTTCAAAAAACTCTTCAGTGTCTGCTTCTAATTTACTGCAGCTTGCCTCTTTCTTCAGTTTCTGTGTGGACTGCTCTTCCTGCACTATAGTTACATAGCATGCTGCCTCAGATAAAGCCGCTGTCGCTCAGAGCAGCCAAGTGGTCCACTCCATGCCTCGCGCATCCTGACCAGATGCTTACTCTTAGCTAGAAGTGGGTTGCTGAAATATTCAACTCCAGCCTTATGCAACAACCGGCCATCTGTCTTGCCATTTCTTTAAGAGGCTGGTGATTCAGTTTCCGGGAATTTCATTCTCAGAGCATACAATGAATAAAAGCATCAACGATCTTTAGATTAGCCACATTCTGACAAATTATGCTTACTGGAAATGCATTGAAAATTAGTAATCAAATTAAAATAGAAAGCCAAAAGAGGTACTGTCATTTGTTCATACAGATGAATATATAACTTCCTCCTATGTATGGGGCACAGTGTGATTTATACATGTAAACACAGGGCCAGCATATTATGGCTACTGTTGCTGCCTGGTTGGACTTTGAAGAGATTTTTTTTTATCTCATTATTTTTCTTACTCATGTAGGGGAAATTTTCACCCTACAGTATATGATATTCCAGCCAGTTAGAAAGAATCTGTATTGGTTACATATGTAAACAAATTTTATTATAGTGTAAGTTTAAAAAGAATTTCCCAGTTGATGGAGTACTGTAATTCTTCTAACTCAATTTGAGGCACTGCGAATACAATTTGAAGTGAATTGACAAGTGAGGTTGGATTTACTCTAAATCTATGTGTATTCTGTACTTCTTGTGTGCAACCAGCAGTCACTGAATATGAGGTAAATATCACAAAGTTTTCTGACAGGGGAGAAAATGACACACATAAGCATCACACCACCTTTCCCAAAACAGGCGCTTAGCATAGGCAGAATACAGTCTGGTTTGAAACACTAAATTTATGTATGAATTTCATAGTTCTTCGTTTTCTAACGGCTTTACTTAAGGTGTTGCATTCATACTATCAGTTGTGCATAGCTCATAAAAACAGTTTCATTTTTAAAACAATTGATATCCTGTAAATGACAAATATTTGTAGTATATCCTTCTATATTTTGATATAAGTATTCACATAAAGCCATTTATCATGATTAAGATTATGAGCATATCACTCCTAACTCCAAAATTTTCATGACCCATTTAACTTCAGCTTCTGATTATTCTCTTCTGTAATTCTTTCCAATCCATTCCTGATTGACTTTCCTTCTCTCTCCTTCATCTGTGCTCCCTATAATGCCATAGGAATGACTCAAATAGGGATCGTTTTCTTATCGATCATCATTAACTGTCCTGCAACTTTAAGAATTATTCCTGTTGAAATATGTGTCAGTTATTTATAGCTTTCTAAACAATTGAGTAGTACTTTATTGTGATAGTATATACAACTCACTTACTTTTCCTAATAATGTTTAGGTGCTTAATGGTGGTATCTAGTACAAAGGAAGACTTTTATGAAGGTGTATGTATATGGTTTAAAAAGATAAGTGCATGTTTAAACTTTCAAAATGAATGGGGTGGAGGTGAGGTAGTGACAGATGGAGGAAGAATAAGCTGAAAATTATAATCCAGGAACTGTAGGTGATTCCTAAACCTCTTGATCCTCAGTACAGTCAGTATTTAAAATTGGATTACTGTGGTTATAGTTTGCATTTCTCTGATACCAACTGATGATAGGTGTCTTTGCATGTGTTTATTTTCCATCTTAATATATATGTATAGACAGATAGATACATGATAGATTAGATAGATTATAGATATACTGATGACTGATACAATGATTGATGACTATGAACACTCACTTCAAAACCATTTTATTTTGTACTATTTTAAAACTTCCTCCTATAACTTGGTTAAAAGTAATTTTTGAATACTTTGAGTCTGTTAGAGTAGCACCTTACAAAATAACATGCCCTCTCTGAGGAATGGATGGAGGGTAGGGTTAGGGGGAAAAGGTGGAGAGAACAAGAGGAGAAGAGGGAGTGGGAGATGGAGTTGGCATGCAAAATGAGAAATGATAGCTTTTTTATAAATATAAACAAAATAAAAATGAAATAACATGTCATTATATTTATTGTGTACCAAATCCTATTTGATCTCTTCATGTTTCTCCATTATCCCATGGGCTATTGAAGATTTATTGCTTAATTACTAGTTATTTTGAGATATTCTTGGAGTTTAAAATTTTTATAACTGAATTCTCTTGATACAAAAATGTTTTCTTCTCATGAACGGACCTTAAATCAAATCAAACATTGATTGATTACTCTCACAAGCTTTGTGTCACCATTGCCCTAGAATATTTTGCAGGTAGGACAACATTGTAGATCAATGATTTTATGACTGAGCTGGCATTTCTCTTTTAATAGACTGCAGATCGCCTTCCTCTGTGAAAAACCCTAGAATATAGGGGTGAAGAATCTATGCAGACACCAGTTCAATTCTCCATGTTCAATGAGTTGTGTGGGTGTTGTCTAAGCAATGTGGCCTCTCTGTCATTTTGCCTTGACAACCTATTGTCCTGAAAACAGCTGATATTGTTCTTGGATTTCCATGGAACCCCTTTGGCCTAAGATTCAATTGGCTATAACCCCGTCTTAGTACCGAAAGCTTCATTTGTTGACATGGATTGCCTTCATATATTTTAGGAAGGTTCCTCTGTATTAGGTCTATACTGCCCTTCAAATGTTCCTTAATTCTAGCTATCTCTCCCCAAATTCCCTTTCCCTTTCCACTTGACTCTCTTGTTCCAGTCCCCCACTTTTTCCCCCAATACTCATGCACAATCGATTCTATTCACTCCTCCCTGTGAGATCCCCAGTCCCTTCCTCTATACCTAACCTCTTGAGAACATTCAGCAGTTCTTTCATTGAACAGGATTGTGCTAACTATCTTGTTCTTTTGTATTCTTTAATTGTTATTTGTTTGTTTTGTGTGTTTGTTTTCTGTGTGTTTACATATGAAATTGAGAATTGCCATTCACAACTGTGAGTGGTGTATGAAGAATTGTGTTGGAATTTTAATGGGGATTGCATTAAATCTGTAGATTGCTTTTATTAGGATGGTCATTTTTACTGTGTTAATCTTACTGATCCATGAGCATCAAAGATCTTTCTGCCTACTTATATCATCTTCATTTTCTTTCTTCAAAGTCTTAAAGTTTTGATCACAGAAGTCTTCACATGCTTGGTTAAAGCTACCCTAATATATTTTATATTATTTCATGCTTTCCTGATTTTTCTCAGTCAATTTGTTATTTGCATATAGGAAAGCTACTGATTTGGGGGTTTAGTTTTGTTTCCAGATACTTTGCTGAAGGTGTTTATCATCTGGAGGAGTTTCCTTTGGAATTTTTTTAGGCGCCTTAGGTATATTATTATATCATCCTCACATATCCATATTTTAATTTCTTCCTTTATAATTTGTATCTCCTTGATCTCCTCAAGTTGCCTTAATGTTTTATATAAGACTTTAAGTACTATACAGAGTTTATATGGAGAAAATGCAAAACCTTGTCTTCTTCCTGATATTTTGTGGAGTTACATTGAGTTTTACTCCATTTAGGTTGATGTTGGCTGTGCATTTGTTGTAAACTGTCTTTATTGTGTTGAGGAACATGTCTTGTATACTTAATCTTACCAGGACTTTATACTTATAAGTGAATAAGAAGTCACCATGAAGACACATTACACAAGTGTGAAAAGATAGCAAATGAATCCATATATAACTTGACATTCAACAATAAATGTAGAATAAAAGTAAAGAAAGCAGGCCTTGTGAAACATCAGGCAAATGAATCAACTATTTTGGAAGAGTCTTTAAAAAATAAAATAGAAATAAGTAATTAAAAACTAGACTCTCTTCAGGCCTGTAACTGAATATTCAATATGACAGATACACAGTTCATCCTAGATGTTTATTCTTTTTCAGTTTGATACAGTTTTCTGGACACTGTTAATTTAGAACTGGGTTAAAATGTAATAGATTTTCAATTAAGATTCATATAAAGTGTGTTGCTCCTAAAACAGATTCACAAATTTTACTCAGTGCCATTTCATCTAAATTGAAAATATCTTTTAAACATAAAAAAATAATTCTAGTAAGTAGCTGTAATATTTAGAAGTACTACACAGGATAAAGTAATTACATTTTATAGCCACCATTTGGTTAATAGAAATTGCTAGAAATGGCATTTTCCTAACATAACAGGATAATCAAAACAGTACTTTTTATGAGTGTGTGTGTATAGAGTTGGCAATTGAACCAAAGACTTCACAAATATTAGATAAATACTCTACTTTGGATGTATAGTCTCAATCCTAATCAAAAGATCATTAAATGCTTTATTGACTTCTCATATATAAAGAAGCTGTATGTACTTACTGTTTGCAACTTGAGGAAATTGGACACTCATGAAGTCATTACCCTAATCAAGGTATAAAGAAAAGTTATGATGTTTATGTCTATTAAATGTATATAATAATAGTAATAATTCCATTTCATATATAAATCAATGAAATGATATTTCACTACACATTCTTTTTGATTACTCAACTGAAGTTCAAGTAATATTGACTAAAATAGTTTTAGAACTGGCATACTAATGATGTCTTTTTCATTCATTCACACACACACACACACACACACACACACACACACACACACACATTTGGTTTCTCGAGACAGGGTTTCTCGAGACAGGTGTATCTTGGGCTGTCCTGGAACTCACTCTGTAAATCAGGCTGGCCTCGAACTCACAATGATCTGCCTGCTTCTGCCTCCCTGAGTGCTGGTATTAAAAGTGTGCACCACCACTGCCCTGCTTAATTAGGTATATTTTACAAGGTACAGAATTCTAAGACAGTAATGCTTCCTATTTGAGTATCACTACTTCCTTCCCTACTTAATATTTTGCACGTTCTTTTAAAGACAAATCTATTATGATTATTTTTTACTTTAACTTAACTGGTACATTCTCCATGCTGCTTTATTTTAAAATCTATACTTTATTTCTGGACTGAGTAAGAAGAATAGCTCTGTCTCTACCAGTCTGTAGTTGGTTTCCAATAATTGAATAATTGATTATTTTTCCAACTGTGGATGGCTTTCTCATGCTTCCTTGCCTCTAGACTTTGATTAGGTACCATACACAATGACCTCATTTTTTTTTTTTTTTTTTTTTTTTTGGTTTTTTGAGACAGGGTTTCTCTGTAGCTTTGGAACAGGTCCTGGAACTAACTCTTGTCCTCGAACTCACAGAGATCTGCTTGCCTCTGCCTCCCAAGTGCTGGTATTAAAGCTGTGCGCCACCACCGCCCAGCCACAGTAGTGAACTTTTTACTGACTGGTACGTATTTTTATAATTTTGCAAGTGTTTTTTTGCTTTTTTGTGTGTAAATGGAGATAGATTTTTTTTCATTTCCAGGCCATTCAGACCCAAATAATCACAACACCGTTTCTTCGATGGCTCAGGTATATTTCTAGTCATCTCTTACATCCTTTTTTTTGTAATGAATGATCTTGAAATTTTTTAAAAAATATTTATTTATTATGTATACAAGATTCTGTCTGTGTGTATGCCTGCAGACCAGTAGAGGGCACCAGACCTCATAACAGATGGTTGTGAGCCACCATGTGGTGTTGGGAATTGAACTCAGAACCTTTGGAAGAGCAGGCAATGCTCTTAACCTCTGAGCCATCTCTCCAGCCCAATGTATCACCACAAGGCTGTGGTATTACCAGTGAGGTTCAGGCATATGTCTCCTTCAGCAGCCACATAACAACTTCCTGACTCCAACTTCTTTCTCCCAGCATTCAATTTAGATTTCCCACCTAGCTCTATTCTGCCCTGCCATAGGTCAAAGCAGATTCTTTATTAACCAATGGTAATAGAACAAATTCACAGCATACAGAGGGGAATCCCACATCAGTTCTGGGATAAATGGTTTTATTTGTTTTTTGTGTTTTCTTTTTTGTTTTGAACTTGTGCAGGAAGGATCAGAATAGTACTCTAAGATACCTCTATTACCAAGGAAGATCTTTCTGTTCGTTCTTCCCAGTGTCTCATAATCTTAATATTCTCCTGTCTTCTAGAAAGAATAGTAACTTCTGTTACCATTGTAGCTAATAGACACTCTTCCTTCTAATTACTTTGAGAAAGCTTTTCACCCTTATAAATTCATTTATTAATCCCGGCTTAGACACGCAAAGTAATTCTGCATATCTTAGGTCCATGTGGGACACTTCTGTTTGTACTATCTTACAACGCCAATCTTCTAGTTGTGACTCCTTGCTTGACCATCTTCACTAAGAGCATTTAGAGACAGCTTCTTGACTCAGTCTCTGTGTATCAAGGCTTAAAGACTCTCGGGGCTATCATCTGAAACTTAGGTGAGACTCACTATGTTTTTTGGGGGGACCTGGGAAGTCCAACTAAGATATTTATTGAATTGAAGGCAGCATTATGCATATATTTTTAAACTGTGCAAATGTAAAGAATTAAACATTTCTATAATTCCTATTGCACACTCCAAAATGTTTAAAAATACTTTCTAAATTGATATGGTGGTTTGAATACCTATAGTCCCCATTGACTCCTATGTATGAGTGCTTGGCCCATAAAAAGTGAGACTATTAAGATATATGAACTTATGAAAGTAGTAGAATGTTGGAGGAAGTATAACACTGTGGAAGGTGTTTTTTTTGTTTTTTGTTTTTTTTTGTTTTTTTTTTGAGGTCTCGGATGTTCAAGCTACATGCAGTATGGAACCCAGTCTTCTTTTGTTGCCTCCAAATCAAGATGTAGAACTCTCAGCTCCCTCTCCTCACCATATCTTACATGACATGTCCTACCATGATGATAATGAATAAACCTCTGAACTCTGAGCTAGGCCAATTAAATGTTTTCCTTTATAGGAGTTGTCATGGTCACAGTGTCTCTTTACAGCAGCAGAAACCCTAACTAAAAGTATTTATGCCAGAGAATGAATACTTCAAGGGTTTCTTTTTGTTCATATTTTTTATTTATTTATTTTACTTTGTCTTGTTTCTTATAGTCTCTAACGTCAATAGTAAATGGGTTTTTTTTTTTTCTGATGCAAGCAGTCTGGAAGTATATGTGACTATTGAATCAAAAATGGTATTCCTGTACATTTGTCCCTTCTCCCATCAAATAGATAAAAGGTTCAGTTGACAGGACAGCTGCTATGTATAGAGCACAGCTTACTCCCTAAGTCAATCTCTGCCCAGGTTGCAAATGGAAGGTAAAGAAAGCACACTTTCTCCCAGAACACTTCAGCCTGGAATGGATAACAAATCCTTAAGTTTCTGCTTTATTAAAATTTGTCAAATGGCTTCCACAAAAATCAAAGAGGTAGCTAAAAATATCTTTAAATGAAAGCTATATTCCAGCACAATTCTGTGTAAGAGAATGAAATATGAACTCTTCAGACAAACTGAATATTTTTTTTCTTACTATCCTTAGAATCCTTAGAGAGAAAAGCTCCAGTTTTGATTTCAAGTTAAATTTGATATTAACAGTAATAATCTGTGCTTGGAACTGCCCTTGCCATTACTGTATGCAATGATTTTCAGGTTGTCTTCCACATGTTTTCTTAGCCAGTTAGGCCAGATTATTTGCATTTCCTATGGGCTTGGTAGTTTAGGGCCCCACAAAGAATAATATGTAGTCAAGTAGCTAAACATGTACACTAGTGTCTGAGGGGTGCTGGTTACAGAGAGGACCACCTTTCTTTTATTAATAGAGACTGCTCGATTGTTTCTGGCCACCTAGACCCGAATATTCACACAGAAACCATATTAATTACAACACTGCTTGGACTACTAGGTCAGGCTTCTTATTAACTAACGGTTACATTTTAAGTAAACCCATTTCTATTAACTATGTATTGGCATTTGGCTGTGGCTTACTGGTAAGGATCCAGCATCTTTCTCCTTTGGCAGCTACATGGTGTCTCTCTGACTCCACCCACTCTCTCTCTATATCTCTTCTACCCTAGCTATATTCTGCCCTGCTATAGGTCAAAGTGGACTTATTCATTAACCAATAAAAGTAACACATATGCAGAAGGGCATTCCACATCATCTCCCCTTTTCTATCTAAATAAAAAGGGAGATTTTAACTTTAACATAATAAAATTATATATGCAAAACAGGTATCAAGAAAGAATTACAGATACACTATTTATATCTAATTTATCTTTTAGCAAAACTATAACTATATTTATCTATCTTCAACTCTTTGAAGATCCCAGAAGAATATAATATTACCTAAGTAAACAGGAAGTGCATTGTAAGCAACTTCCAAAACATTAGAATTGACAAGGACATCTCATTGCTTGGACAGTCACCCAAGTTCTTCTGTAACATTGGGGCACCCATACTCAACGTATTGGCCCAGAGTATCCAGCATATTTTTCCATGAAGCAGGAAATTTGAAGATCTTTTTTGCCTTGTAATGGCAAAGTTCATTAGTTGCTTTCTTCGGAGTCGTTCAGAATATTTGGCAGCTTCTTCTGTGAATCAGGAACCCTGAAGGAGCATCCCATCTTTTGAAATGTTCAGCAGTCACTTATGTGTGGGTCCTTCATGTCCAATTCATACAGCATTATCAAGCAGTCCAGGTAAGAGCAGTTTCTTGCCCAAATGGCTAGCCTTGTCACATTTAAGGCAAATTCCATAGGTAATTTCTTCAATGCCCATCATCTTCTGGAAGGAATTGGTGCTGCAAGAAGCAGATATGTCTCACTGTCAAGAAAAGTCTAAGTTCTTAAAACATTTTAAATGCCACATTTTATAGGTCTTTGAAGGTTATATATCTAACTGACATATATCTCTTTATATCTAGAAAGCCGAACTAACATGATGACATTTTGACTATTATATATGACTATCTATTATTCCATGGTTTTTAATTATACATTACATTTTTACACAAAAGTACAAATATACATATAGCAAAATTGACCTTAAATTTGTACCAATAAACTAATGTCCACACCAATGTAAAGTATTCGTTTCTATGTCATATCTCCTTTTTTTATTTAGAAAGACCTTGATTGTGATCATTAACTATTATAATCTACTCCATTTAAATGACAACAAACAGTTATAAACAGCGTAGTTTTTATACTACTTACTGTTGATTGGCAGTAGTGTTAATCAGGTCTTTCATGGGGTGTCCCAACTCTGCCAGCAGTCCTGAAGGTGTAATGGATTTTAGACCACCTGGGTCATTGCTTCAGAGGGTCTTGTTTGATCAAACCACATTAGCATGGGAGGAATCCATAGGTTTCATCTTCTGTGGAAATAAAAGCAGAATCTCTTTTCCAAAGTAACATAACCTTAGATCCAAATTTTGAAATCAAGATATCTTTATGTTAGTTTAACTTAGTAGCCTCAGAATCAAAAGTCTCTCTGCAGTCAAAAAACTCAAAGAAATCACAATAATATGCATAATCCATTCTCTCTGTATATTTTTCATCTTTACTTGGCTTAGTTTTCTCTATTACTTGAATCTATGACTGTACTTTTTTATATTACTTTTACTGTCTCTTTAAAGACTTTACTTCCTTTTATATTTGTCTGTACTCTTTTTCCTTTGTCTCCCAATCCTACATACATTTTTAAAACACAGTGTCTCTTCTTCAGAGGTCTTTTGTGTCTGAATCTGTCCTACTGTGTATCTGAAATCCTTTTTCTGACATTTTAAAATGGTAAGCAGTGTGGTGGTGGCAGCCCTGGATCCTGGCTCTGCCCATTGGCCTTTTAATACGGCAGAGGGACATTTACAGCCTCTGTGAGCCCCAGTTCCACAGATGCAGAGGGTCTATGTTGCCATTAAGCAAATTTTAGCACTCTGCTCCTAAACCCCATTTAAGTGTTCCATAGCCGAACCTCCCAAAAGAGCCAGAGCTATTCATGTTACCAGTACAGATCAGGAAGCCTTTTTAAAAGAGCCGCATCTCTGCATGAGGCCAGCAAACAGAGTCTATCTCAAAAAAAAAAAAAAAAAAAAAGTGGCTACCAAGAAGCTGTCTTTGGCTCCTGTTTTGGTGCCTCTAGAAGCCCTCCCTTTTTTTTTTCTTAAGATTTTTTAGGTATTATGTGGATCATAACACTACTACTACTCATACAGTAGGTGCAAGTTTGTTGGTTTACAAAAGAGTTCCAAAATAGCCTGGAATGGAGTATAACAAAGTTTTATTTATTGGGGACAAACTCACAGGAATACTGTGTAATGAGAATTGGAGCTGAATCCAGCAGCCAAGTGGTCCACACATGCTTTTCATTTGCATTTAGAGTCCATGAGACCACGCTCAAAGTGGGCTGGTATCTTAAAAGCTATTTGCTGAAGAGAGATCCCAGAGCATTCTGTAGTGCAGAATTGTGGTTGCAAATTACTTAAGCACACAAAGGCAAGTTCTTAAAGACCAAGATGTCAAGAAAAATTCAAGGTACATTTTTTTTGATTGAATATAAACATGAGACTTCAACAATAGTTAGGTTATTTTTATTGATACTCTTGTAGCCAGAAAATCTTAGAAGCTTTAATATTTAGTATCAAATATGTGTTATCTGGCATCTTAGATTTACTTGTAATAGTATTTTTCATAATTTCATACAATATGTTTTGATCATATTCATTCTCTCCCCCAACTTCTGCCACATTCACTTTCATTTTCTTTACTCAACATAATGTCTTTTTTTAAAGCTCATCTAGTCCAATTGATGCTTCCAAATACTCTTGGTTGTGATGGCATCCCCTGGGCCACTGCCAACTTACCAGGACTGAAAAATAAAAATAAATGAATAAATGAATCCTTTTCTCTTAGCTGCTTAAATTAACTATAGCTCCAAAGCCAGAGGCGGGAATTTGTGCCCACTTCCTATTCAATGTTACTATTATGTCTGGATTGAGTTTGTATAGGTCTTGTGAATTTTGTCAAAACTATTCTGAGTTCATATGCGCAACTGTCTTGTTGTGTTTGGATAACACTGCTTCCTTGTTATACCTACAACATTGGGATCTTTAGTCTTTCTTCATCCTTTTCTCTGTAGACTCCTGAGCTTTGGGTGATAGGGTATGATACAGATGTCCCAGGTAGGCCTATTGGCCACAGCCTCTTATTCCATGCACACTGATCAGTTGTGCGTCTCTGTTAGTAGCCTTGTACTACAAGAAGAAACTCTTCTAAAGAGAGTTGAGAGATTTACTAATCTGTAGGTGTAATAATGACTTATTTGGAATTGACACTTTCAAGGTTAACTCTGAAGTAAGTTTTGTGGATGGTTACTACAAGAATTCAATCTTATCACATGTTTGGTAAGCACCAATGTGCTACAGAGGGTTTATGGATCAGCTTTGTCACAAGTGTGCAGGGTTGTTTCTATGTGTTAACTGGTCAGTGGCATCTCCATGTCTTCTGTTTCCTTGTGTAAGTGGATGTATGCCACATGACAAAGGATTTTAAAGATCTTCCTCTCAAAGTTCCTAAGGAAAACTTGCAACATTGATTCATGTAAGATATAAATTCAAAAGTAATGTATATTTACAGATTCATGATGCAGTGTAGAAAAAACAAAAATGAACAATGACAAAAAGCATAAAGCTTTAGAGAATGAACATGAGAAAATATTTACTATTTATGTTACCTGGTTAATGATGATGTGTCAGCATGCCATCTACTCTCTGTCAGGAATTCAAATTCCCTATCTGCAAGGTAGAAGAATTAGAAACAACTTTTTCCATCAGTAAGTAAGGAAAGAATATTTTTGCTATGGTCTTATCTTCAGAAAATCTATGGCTCATGCCTAAAAATACTGCTTTAAAATGAATGGACTTAATGTCCATTTAAATGTCTCTGTGTATTTTGAATCAAGCTATCCTTAACGTATATATTATAATTATACACCTTTTAGATATAAATATAAATCTTTACTGCATCTGAAATTTTGGTAAATGCCTTTAAAATAAGAAATGCTGGCTTTATAAATTTGTATTTTGTTCAGAAACAGACCACTGAAGTACAAAAAAAAATATGTATACCATCAATAGAAGCCTTTTTTAAAAAAGATTCCTTTGATGTCTCTAGGGAGAAAATTGTCACTTAAAATCTGTCTCTTGTTTGTTTTAAATATGTCTAACATAGCAATGTGGTGCAATGTGAAACGTACTACCACTGTGTGGTTATTAGTATGCATTGAACCAAGTGGGGTTTGTCATCATGAAGAGTAAAGACTTTCTCTTTCAATGTATTGTGCCTCAGGAAAGTTCTATATATGTGTTAATAACTAGAACTTCATAGATGAACATTGTCCTTGGAGATAGAACAAGTATAATTTTATTTAGTTCTCAGTAAAGAATTTTATAATATTTATTGAACTATATATACCTATATATGATACTATATAATATATATAATATATATATATATATATTCATTCAATGGGCTTGTTCCCTTGTAAAACTGTGTTAGGTTATAGTTATAGATTAACGCTTGTGTTTGTGAACCAGAAGTACAGTGTGGTATCTCTGAGGCTAAAGGCATATTTCCTTTAGTTTATAAAATTAACAATGGGACTTTAGTGGAAAATGTTGTTTTCTCTACTTAATTTAAAGGAAATAATAAAGACATTAAGAAATTAAATGAATAGGTCAACTTAGAGTTTTAGAGGAAAACTAAGACCAAATATTGTCTAATAATATTTAAACAAATGATAGTCATAGAACATTGCAATTCTATATACGTATATTAAGAGCCTGTATGTCCTCCCCTTCTCCAAGACTATCCTGTATAGCTACAGGCCACAACAGGAAGTTAACTTTAGGCTGTATGTTGAATATATATAGATTTTGCGATTTTAAGAGACATATGTTGAGTCTGAACTTCTCTTGACTGTTAATGCAGATTCTTGTATGATTGTTACAGTCAAGACACAGAGAGTAACTTCCTTTCACCTCTTCATGGCCTCAGCAGCATCCTAAACCCTGTGTTCATTCATCTGCTCCATCTCTGTAATCTTTCAATTTAAATAATTTTATCTTCTTTTCCCATTTTGTAGGCTGTCGCTTTGTCTTTTTTTTTTTCAGTTTTGAATAAAGCCAAATTTCATTTAATTATAGAGTAGTGGGCTTTAAACATATATTTTTAGTCAAGTTTGTAAAACTGCCAGGTGCTAAAGTAATGTTGATAGGCAATTGAATGGTACTATTTATAATGCAATAATAAAAAATTAAATGTGAAAAAAAAATCTAACTATGAAGCATGGTCGCTTTGTCTTGTTGACCATGTCCTTTGGAGCTAGAAAACATCATTTTGAGTGAAGTAACCCAGACACAGAAAGACAATTATAACATGTACTCACTCATAGGTGGTTTTTAAACATAAAACAAAGAAAGCCAGTCTACAAATCACAATCCCAGGGAACTTACACAACAATGAGGACACTAAGAGAGACATACATGGATCTAATCTACATGGGACATATAAAGTAGAAAAATACAAGATCTCCTGAGTAAATTGGGAGCATGGGGACCCTGGCGGAGGGTTGAAGTGGAGAGGTGAGAGGCAGGGAGGGGAGCAGAGAAAAATGTAGAGTTCAATAAAAGAATAATTTTATGTATTTCAATAAGTGACTAAATACATGCTGTTTAACCTAGTTTTGCCCATCCTAAATCCTCTAGAGAGAGCTTTCACAGATGCTGTTGAAATTTATTTGCTAATACTTTGCTATGGTATATCATAGTTTTTTCCCCATTCATGTATTGAGATGAATTGTTTATTATTCCTGGTTTCAGACCATTTCAGAAAATCTTGATACATTCAAGATTTGGGGCGACATGAATTTTGGTTGCTCTGTTTCTTTTCCTGGGTCATAATACTAGCAAACTGTGATGTAGACAGACAAAAGTAGATATATTGGCATGGCAGGATGGCTTAATAAGATTCTTTATGACACAGCTGTCTTGATTTTTCATACTATCTTATCAAATTAATACCCCTGCGATTGTCACTGAGAAGAAGCAGGTTGAAGGGTAATTATCTCATCTCCATAAATAGTCAATTCAATGTGTATTGGCTAGGATGACTTTTAGGACCTTGGGACAAGTTAAAAGGTTAAATACTTTCCTCTATAATAATTGTTGCATTTCACAAAAGGTGAAATTCAAATAAACATTCATTCTTGACTGCATTGACATTGTCTATAATTTACTACTGATTTGTTTAAATTCAATCATTTTTAAGTAAATGCAGTTAATTGCTTAAATCAATATTCAAAATTATTTATACCAATTGAGAATGAAACAAATATTATTGAGGATGATATGTTTTAGACAATTTGCTACTTTTATGGTAGAGTAGACTTATAAACACACTGAGGGAGGGCTTCAATGAGTCACAGATATTCAGATGAAAAGAACAGTGCCTAAGTTTCCGTATGCCTGAACTATTTTATGGTTAGCTGTCAAAATTAGCCAAACTTGTTTCCATTTAAAACCCGAGGGGTATTGAAATAACTTAAGTTCTGGTTCCAGATTGGATATAAAACACGTTGAATACAAGAAAGAAGGAAACCTCAAAACCACCTTCAAAACACAATGAAACCCTAAAATATTTCTGAACTTTTAAAGAGTCCCATAGGTAGAGAGAAAATTTTGAGGATATCGTCTTAAAATGAACAGATGAGAGAGCATTCTCAGGCCACATCCCTCAAGCCAAATAGACTGTGTGATTTTGCCTATGGCACCATTTCCACTTTTTGTTTTGCTTAGCTCTAGTACATTTAATAAAATGTCGTAAAGAATAATACTTGCTTCAGTGATCTTACTTTCTGTTGCTCTCTCAGCATATCCAGTTTATGTAGGTATAATGAAAACTTTTTTACAGATGTAATTTTTATGTGTGTGTCTGTGTGTGGGTCTATGTCAGTATGTGCTGTGTGTTTGTGGGTTCCCACAGAGATCCGAATTGGGTGTTGACTCTATGAGAGGTAGAATTACAGGCAGTTGTAAGCCACATTATTGGGTTCTGGGAAAGGATATCTAGTCTTTTTTTTTTTTTTTTTGTCTTAATTTTTTTTTTCCATACATTGTTTTGTTTTATTTTTTCCATTCAAGAACATAATTAAAGATAAAAAAAAATTTTTTTCCTTTCTTCCCCTTCTCCCGGTCCCCTCCCACTACCCCCCACCCTCATCTAGTCTTTAGCAAGATCAGCAACACTCTTAACTGCTGAGCTATTTCTCCATCCCCATACTGTTATTATTGTTATAATTAATGTATGTTTGGGATTCCTCATTCATTATTTCATGTATTTATTCATTTACCACAGTTACCACCCAGCTCCATAGTCAGGTATGGAGTAAGAAATAAAAAAGGTATAGAGAAATAGAAAAAGGTAAAATCCCAAATATATAAAGTTGACAGGGTAATATAAGTTGAAAACAAGCTGGCTAGAAATAAGCCAAACTAAGGCCGTGCATCTGTTAGGAAAAATAAGCCTCTGAGTATTAATTTGGGAGCTGGGTGATAGGCCCCAAGAAGAGCAAAGTGTTAAAAAAAAAAAAACAACACAACTGCTGAGTATATGTCACTAATCTGTTTGCTGAGATTGTACAGTTGTTCAGAAAAAGACAAGTTTTGTTTTTTTTTTTTCCATACATTGTTTTGTTTTATTTTTTCCATTCAAGAACATAATTAAAGATAAAAAAAAATTTTTTTTCCTTTCTTCCCCTTCTCCCGGTCCCCTCCCACTACCCCCCACCCCTCCTCCCTCCCCCTTCTTCCTTGAAAGAGGGCATGGTGCCCTGCCCTGTTGGAAGTCTTTTATAAGACTTATTCAATCGGATGTACTAACAACCTCTGTAATAAACCAGAAAATGTATATAAGATACAATTTCAGGTACTGATATAGACTCTGGGTGATAATGAGGTGGGACCAGGACCTCAGGTTAAATGGATACATTATTATAAGTTAAAAGGGTAGTCTCCTTTGCCTGCATAATGGAAGAGAAATTTAGACAAAAGGGGAAGGCTAGAGTAGTTCTTTTTGGAAGACTTTTTTTTTTCAAAGAACAGAATATTCCTTGGTCCCATATTAGACTAAGTGATATCTCTCATAGTAAGATTGTGAGTTGTGTGAGATATGTGGTTTTACTGACTCGTGAAAGCATTTGAACTTGTGAGAAGAATATTTTAGTAGGGAGCTCCAAATTCTGCTTACTCTCCCAGTTGTCAGTAGTTGATCACAGAACCCATATTATCATATGTGTGTGTGTGTGTGTGTATATATGTACATATATATATATATATACATATATATACACACACACATATATTGGTTTTTGAGACAGGGATTCTCTATGTAATAGCCCTAGCTGTCCTGGAACTAGCTCTTGAAGACCAGACTGGTCTCAGATTCACAGAGATCCTCCTACCTCGGCCTGCCAAGAACTGGGATTAAAGCTGTGTGCCACCACTACCCGGCTTTATTGTCCTTCTTATTAATGTGTTCAAAAATGGTACCTTGGTCACAGCTGAGACTATGGCATGTTATATCTTTGTAGATTAGGTCAGAGGCCACTTTAGTGCATGGTGAAAATAGTATTTCCTATTAACTGAGATTAAAGGAGTAATTTTTTTCTGCAGAACGTGAGGGAGTTTTTGCCTCAATCTTTTACTGTGTATAGAATAAATGGCTATTCTAAGAAAATAAAACCTTTTATTTGGTAGTGGCTTTTTCTTGACCACATTGTCAGGAAACCATGTGGACTGTTGTTTTTGTTTTAATTAGAAATAGGAACAAAGACATGGCATGTTTGGATTGTTCAATTCTATATAATAGCCCTACTTTATGAAATCTACTATCCCATCCTATGTGTTTATTAAAACTTAATTAGTGCATGGAGAATGACAATCAAAGCACATGATACTGGGGGCATATTATGACACTGAAACTGCCTAAAATATCTATTTTAGGCTAATGAAGCAACTTTGAAAAAGAATATTTACTGTAGCATTATGATTTTTGGAAGAGACTCATGCAGGTTAATAGTCCATCGACAGCAGAAAATACATAGGTTCATAAGATTAAAATTCATATGTGTGTGGATAAACATGCATGCATGGAGGCCAGATGCAACCTTTTATGTCACTCATCAGGTAGCATCCACCATTTTTTTGAGACTGGGTCTTCACTGTCCTGTAACTTGCCTAGGAGACAAGGAAGGCTGGTCAGTAAATTTCAAGGATACATTTATCTATGCCTCTACAAAGCTAGAATTACAAGGCTGTGCTATCACGTCCATCATTTTTTTTAATTTTACTTTAGCCATCATGCTTTTGGTGCAAGTACTTTATCAACTGAGCCATCATCCAAGTCTCAGATAAGAACTTAGTAATAAATATTTCATAGAAAAATTAATGCACATAAAATTTCCAAGTGTTCATAAAATGACAATTATAATTTGCAAAAATGTATGTTATCCTCTCATATAATAAATATATCCTGACCCCAGTTTTCCTCCATCCATTCCTTTTGCTCCTCATTCTACTTTTCCCTTCAGAAAATAGCAGGACTCCTAGGTAAATCAACCAAACACAACCTATGCAAAGACCTTCAGGTTCCATGATTGCCTCCTTAGTCTCTATGAGCCCCTATGAGGCCTACTTGGTTGATTCTGTTAACCATGTTCTCCTGGTGTTCTTGACCTCTCTGACTCCTACAAATCAATCTCCCTCAATTCCACAGGATTCCCAAGTTCCAAGGGAGGAACCCAATGGAGATTTCTAATTTGGGAGCTCTCTCTGTGCCTAATATTTGGCTGTGGGTCTCTGCATTTGCTCCCACTAGGTGCCAGAGGAAGCCTCTTTGATAACGATTTGACTAGGCACTGACCTAAGAGTAAGTAGAATATTATTAGGAATCATCTTATTGATTACATTTTCTTTTTATATTTTTGTCTAGCCTAGGTCTTTGGGCTGGCTATCCACCCTCCAGTTCCTGGTCATCTAGTTCTTTCCTTGCATGGGTTCCCAGTTGTGGTCTGTTCCTCAAATTAGGCCAGTCAGTCATTGGTTGTCTACTCCATTATTAAGAGTCCTTGCTAGGGTCAAACTTGTAGAGCCCTGGGAGTTAGTACTGCTCTAGGTTTCCATATTTTCTTTATTACTAATTATACAAGAAGGCTAAGTTCGCTGTGGGCAGAGCCATGCCTAGGCAAGTGCTCTTAGCCTGTATAAACTAAGCATGAACCATTGAGCAAGTCAAAGAGTAAGCTACCAAATCCTGTCCCTCCATTACTCCTCCTTCAAGTACATGCTTTGAGTTCCTACTCTTACTTTCTTCAGTGATTGTCTGTGACCTATACACTAAAATAAACCTTTGCTCTTGTTTGCTACATTTGTTCAGAGTGTTTTTATCACAGCAAAGGAAATAAAACTAAAATAACAGCCTTGAAGATTTCTTACAGAGAAAGAAAAATAACCCCACCTCCCACACAAGGATTAAATCACGGGGCATGAAGATATATCTTTACTACACAGGCCCTTTTACTGAAATTCAGTTACAAAGGAGGGTGGGTCTGTGCCCGTCCCCTCCACTGTCTTACCTCTCCCTCTCCCATGGATTGGAAGCCACAGGATATAGGGAGAAGAAGTTCAGATGGAAGAGAATGTTCTCCACACAGGAATATTACTCTTCAGGCTGCCACAGTTGCAGGTGGGACACAGTAGCAAGAGTCCCATAGGCCAAGAGCAGAAGCTATGGATACACATTAGCTAAGAACCCTCTGTTTCTTGACAGCAGAAGAGCTTTATTGGGCAGATAGGGACTCTGTCCCAGCCACACAACCATTTGCCTACACATGACGATTGTGGGAGTGCCCAACCAGTGCCTGACCAAGCCTCAGACCCATATTACAAGAGTGAGCTCACTCATTACACTGCCTGGAGAGCCAGGATGTGCCAGGCAGAGTCTGAATGTCCCAGAGATCTAGGATAGAACCAAACACAACAGGAGAAAAAAAGTATCAACATATTGATGCCTAGGGATAGTCTGCTATACACATTAATTGATGACTACCGAAAGTGTCATCAGAGAGCCTTTATTCAGTAACTGATGAAAACAGGTGCAGAGACCTACAGCCACGCATTGGGTCAAGCTCAGGGAATCCTGTTGAAGAGAGGGAGGAAAGATTGTAGGAGCCATAGGGGTTAGGGACATCGGAAGGGAACACACAGAAAAACACTAACCTAGGACAAAGAGTTCACAGAGTCTGAACAAACAACCAGGGAGCCTTCATGGGATTAACCTAGGCCATCTACATATGTGTGAGAATTGTGTAGTTTGGTTTAATTGTGGGAACTCTAGCAGTGGCATCAATGGCTGTCTCTAACACTTGGTCTGGCTTTGGGGAACCTATTCCTCATACTGGGTTCCCTTGTTCAGCCTTAATAAGGGAGGAGCTTAGTCCTAACTCAGCTTGATATGCCATGCTTTGTTGACACCAATGGAAGGTCTACCCCTTTCTGAACAGAAACAGAGGAGGAATGGATGGGGGTGTACAAAGGGGAGGTGGGAGATGGAATAGAAGGAAAGGAGGGAGGGGAAACAGGTTGAGATATAAAATAAGTGAATAAATTTAATAAATGATAATAACAATACAAAGTAGCTGTAATATCTTGCTATTCTGCAGGTGATATCACTGGGTGGAAGAAAAAAGCAGTATCATGGGCTTGATGTTAAAGGACAATGTGGGAAAGGAACAGCAGGTTCCACTGATGTTACATGAAGCCCGAATCGATTCATAGAACTCCATATAAACAATAATGCTCACAGTTTACACTGATGTTACATGAAGCCCAAATTGATTCATAGAACTCCATTAAAAAAATAATGCTCACAGTTTAACTGAGAGACCCCAAATGCAGCAAAGTTCATCATACTTAGATTTCATGACTTTGAGAAGATTCTTCATTAGTGAAGTATATGGGGTTGGAAAGATGGCTGGTCAATTATGAGCACTCGCTGATCTTCAAGAAGACTCTGAGTTCTTGTCCCCACTACTTCTCCAGGGAAGCCAACACACTCTTTTGGCCCCAGGGCGTAAGCACACATTCATGGCATATGTAAACATTCACATAAATAAAAATAACAATAAATTTTAAAAACTTAAATATATGTCATTATTGAAGGGAATATTAGGAATTTTTAGTCAGAACAGTGGCAAATTATTTACTTTCTTGGAATTCACAGTGAACTAGCCATATCCTTCAGAAAGTTCTGATAGAATAACCTCCCTCAGTGTGCTAAGAGTATAGGGAGTTCACTTCCTCTTCTGGTGTCAATGGGAACGCAACTGTGATCTTTATTCTTAGTTCTCCACACAATTGGATAAAAGAGTTTGAAGTCTTTTGTGTGTGTAGCATAGTTTTTTTTGGAGCTTTACCTGCTTTTTGTGCCTAATTCTGGCAATCTGCTTGTTCCTCCTTAGAAAAGTCAAGGAAGGAAGCAAGGCAGAAACACTGATTTAGCTGAGAGTCTCATAAACATAATATAAATGAGTCAGAGTTGGAATTATTAGTCAGGCAGAAGAAGGAATTTGTGATATCAATTGGATGTCCAATGAACTTGAGCTAGTAAATCATGTGTTTAATTGTGACTAATAAGTATAAATTAATAGGACATGAAAAAGTGTCAGAGGGATTTTGCTCATCAATATGTCTTGAGAAATTTGTCTGTGGGCACTATAGACATTTAGTGTAATTTTAACCTGAGGTTTTGCCCTGACATCTACAAATACCATATGGTGAAACCATGGCTTTGATGTTATAGACTTTCATGGGGGTCATTGGGAGGAAATTAGTTAAACAAGTTCTTAAAAGTGAGGCAAAAAAACTCAGATAGGTTATTCTTTGTTCAGGTGAGCAAGGAGGCCAATCACCATATAGCAAGATGGTAGAAGCCTGTAATCCAAAGGAAGGTAGTCAAATGAAAGATGTAAAAAGAGCCCTCATCTTGAACTTTTATTTCTAACAGCTGGAGCTTTGAGAAAATAAATTTTTATTGTTAGAGTGAGGTAGTCAATAATATTTTGTATAACAATTCACATTGAGGGTATTATTTAGAAAAGTACACACCTTACATATTTTTAGGAACGTATTATGGTTGAATGTGTACCACAGACATTGTTCTGCCTTAAGCAAACCAATGTCTATTTCTGTAACTTAAAATTTAGTGCTTGCACTGATAGCAAGGATCCCCGAAGTATCTTCATCTCCTTTCAAATGCCTGCCTCTTTCCCATAGCGGTCCACTATCATATTCATTTAGACAAAACTGGGTCACATAAATATCAATAGCCTTTAGCAAGTCTGGGAGGATGTGTAACATGTTACCTGGATGCATTGATATTGCCAAATAAACTGGAATGTCCCTGAAGGAAAAAAAAGGGATAAAAAGAGACTTACACAATGTAGGAAACTAAACTAAAGATATTTCTCACAAAAGTTTTCTTAATATATTTAATGAGAAGTTCTTGAAGACATATGGTATAAACAGATAGTGAAAAAGGAGAGAGAAGGGAGAGAAACAGAATGGAGAACTATGATAGAAAGAGAGATAACCAGCAGGAGGGGGAAAGAGTGAGGAAGATAGGAACAAAGTTTAGCCTGGTGTGATATTGAACAATCCCAGCACTCTGAAGGAACAGGCAGGTATAACTCCATGAGTTGAACACCAGCTTGTTGTACTTTGTTTTGATAGCCTGTCTCAAGACAAACCAAGCAAACAAAAAAAAAACAAAGAAAAATGTATGAATTCATATGTATGAAAGTGTTCCAATGAAACACATTTTCTTGTAGTCTACACAAAAATAATTTTAAAAAGAAGTTCTTTTACCTTAAAAAGAAACTTTTATAAATATCTATAACCTTCCTTTAAAACAATTATCGTATTAGCTATATTAATGATTATGCTCTAGACAATCTGTTATATCAATATTACAAATAAAGTGAAGCTCCTTAGAAAATAATAACAAAAATTGGAAAAGAAAAAAACAAATAAAAACAAGAACTCAAGAGAATGAATGCTCAGGAAAATAAAAAGCATTTTGTTTCTTTTCTTCAATAAATACTGAGTTCAAGTTGAATTATCAAGTCCTCAACAAAGCAAAGTTTTTGGTAATTTTATCAATTCATGTAGGTTGATTTTCAAAATACTATTGATCAGTTTATTCTTTTTAATGCTAGTAACGAATTACTTTATTTAGAAAATATTCTTAAACTAAGTTTCTTACTTGACTGACATGTTTCTTACAGGGAATCAGAAAAGATTCCTCACTTACATAAAATATCTTCTTTGACATTAAGAAAATTAGGTACACTTCTTTACTCTGAAGATTTAAACATCAACATCATATTATTGTTTATTCCCTTATTATCCTGTTTTATTTCATTGAACATATTTTATGCATGATAGTGAAATCAAGCCCAAGGAAGAGGAAGTTGGTACATTTAAAAAAGGGACAAATAAGGTAACACCCAGATAGCCTGAAGGCTGCAGAAGTGGATTTAGGGTATATGGTAATCAGTTCATAAATTATGCACAACCCAGCCCTTTTCACCTGAGGCACTTGCAGCATGTCCAAAATACAGCTGTCTGAAGACACACCCATCAGTGGTTTGAGCCAACCTCACGGTCCATTAGGATCAACAAAGAAATGGTCTAATCCTTTAGACACAGTTGTCTATTAACAGTAAAAATTGTTAATGCATTTTAACCTGTATGTATCAACATACTGTTTGTCTGTCTGGATTTCACCATTGACTCACTCAATTCTGTCTGGGGACATTTTACCAAAAGTATTTAGTATATTTTATATCAGGGCACATTCACCCAGTAGCTTAAAACATCTATGAGCATCTATAATTGTGAGTGTGTGTTTGATTATGTGGGTGAATATATATGCCTGTTTGTCATGGCTTGTGTGTGGCAGTCAGGTAACCTTGGGTGTTTATCCTTACTGTCCTATGTTTGAGACAGGTTCTTTTGTTGTTTACAGCTGTGTGTGTCAGTGTGGTTGGCCCACAAGTTTTCAGTGATGCTCCTATCATTGCCTTCGCAACAGAATAGAAGCATGGGATTATAAAACCTTGCTACAAACCCATTTCCATCTTGTGTGTGGGTCCTTGGAACTTAAACGCAAACCCTTATACTTGTATATCAACTGCATCACCTAATGACCCAATTCTCAGCATCTTATTCAGTATCCCTTGTTCTTGAATATAGCAAACTTTGTTCTCACAAACACTAGAAATGGAAGAGAGAAAGAAAACTTTGAGAAAACACCATAGGCAAGGTTTTAATGAATGTGGGTTCATGAGTTAAGATCAATAGCAGCCCAAAATTTTCATAATCTTACTCTTCTTGTCTTTCTTAAAGAAAAAAGAAAGTCTAGGAAATTTCCAGATGAAGTGAAATACAGCACTGCTAAGAGGTAAATATGATTGTCAGATAATTCACAAAAATTCCACTACCTATATTTCTTATTTTATGATAAATATCACTAGGATTAAATTCATTAATATTAGCTATTCTGGAATTTCCCATTCTTACAAATTATGTACTGGAAAGATACTTATTTTATGCATGTTTGGTGTCCTTCCCAAGATTTTTAAAGAGATGGAGGTCCATGAGATCGCTCAGGGAGAAATGAACTGAGTTTGATGCCCAGGACATATATTGTGAAAGAAAAAATCCTCCTGCAAATTGGCCTCTAACATCCACATATATGTCATGGTTACTCCATTGTGAATGTGTATGTGTGTGTAAAATGGAAAAACAAACAAATCACAACATATCTCGTCTAGAACCAACATTCAATGAAACCTGAAATGTTTATGAAATACACAGCATCTTAGAAGCAGCATGGGAGATGTTGAAATAACCACTAAGCATTGGGGACATTCTTTCAACTAATTCTTTGTTCTTTCTATCACTGGCAGGCCATTACTCTATTGGAAAGTCTGTGCATCTTTCATAGGTATTGTGTATAATTCTTTATTTGCTTTTTTAATTAGTTTGATTCTCAAAGTTGTGTTCACTTCGTGGCAAGTTCTACAAACTATTTTGTTCCTAATTTTCAGTTCCATTTTTTGAAGTATTTCTCTTTGCTTTCCATCAGCAGACTATCCAATCTAGTTAAGCAATGATAAATTAAAAGAGAGAATTCTATGGAAATCCAACTCAGTGATGATTCATCATTGAGTTCACTCCAGTTACTTACAGAACATGGGTGATTCAAAGCGAGTCACAGCACAAGGAAGTCCAGTTAGCAACTTATGGGAAACTGTACATTTGAAGAGTCCTACATGATCCATAAAACGTATCGCCTGGAAACTTATGGGTAGAGTCACAACCACAAAGCTCCACTTCCAATCAAACTTCTACCTCCTACATAAGCGCTGCAAGGAGAGGGACCTGGTGAGGATTTCAAGAATGGTTTGAGGTCTGTTAGCTGCCTGTGTTCTGTCAATCTCACAAGCCTTAGGGGGGTGCAAATATGTTCCTCCATGTTTATGGGTCTGGGTCTGAGGTCTTGAGGCTTCTTAGATGGGTGATCATGGTTACTCTAACTCAAGTCAGGGATAATGATGATAACGATGACATCTAATTTCAATGAAACAGATATACAACCTGTTGGAACAAAGTGTATGTTTATGCTTACATAAACTATTTCTTCCTGTTAATATTTAAAGCTTTCACCAGATTTCCTATAAAATGTTATCTATGTCTATCTACTTCCTGTTCATTTATCAAGATCAATGTTTCAGATATTTGTACTATACCTTCCAAGAAGCTATGTATCCCACAATTCTGCGTATTTGACTTTTCTTAATATGCCATATGCTTTTCCTTTCAGCATCCTCTTGGCACCATTGGTGCATTGTTGATTATTGAGTTATAGCCAAGTCAGGTGCAGTAACCATGAACTGTTGTCTGTCTTGTTCACTGCTTTGCATTCCTTTTGTTCAATTTAAATCCAAAGAGTGACTTGAGATTCATCTTTACCAAGTTCCAATATCCTTGGTATTCATCCAGCATTCAAGTATTTTCAGATAACCTGAATCTCAATTTTGTCATCAACTGTTATATTACTTATCCTTCCAAGTTTTAAATCATCTCAAATTTGGAAACTGACACGTTCAGCCTTGTTCATAATCTGCACCCTGAATCTTCCTCACAGCTGGGGCCAATTGATCTGTGTCAGCAGGCAAGGACAATTGCCTGCTCTGAGAGCTGTCTTATCTTTCCCCAACAGGAAATGTTTAAACAGTTTCAGTCTCAATTTTGGCAGAAATTTCCCTTGGTAACATATGGATTTCACAGAGAATTGTGTATAAAATTTGGACATTACTGTGCAGATTTTAAAGGGACTTACTATTGGTAGCTAAATTATAATGCAAGTAAGTTGGAATATTGAAGAGACATAAAGAACATCATATGCTATTTTCATGTGCACTTGTTGATATGCAATGCAAATTAAAATACTAGTTTCACTATATTTGTTTAAAGGTTATAAACCTAAAAAATCAGATAATTCACATTTTACAAACGAAACTGAAAGCAGTAAACACAAATCCAATTCCTTTTAGCTACTAAAGTATGTAATTTAAATTTTCCTAGAATTTATGAAGGCTGTCTGACTAGAACCAGTTCTCATAGTTAACAGACTAATTTATTTAGCTTAAGCTTCTTAACAAGTAAAAGTCCTTGTTCAAGATTTGAAATTTTTCCCCATATTGGAAGAGGAAAATACTTGTGTGATACTTTCTCTGATCTCATGTACAGAAATGGCACCGTCATTTCGAGAAATGTAAGCACTTTACATTCTAGCATGAGGATGTTGGCCTTCTGCTGGCAGGATGGAGTCACCTCTTCTCTTACAGCAGCTGCTCTTTCTTGTTTCCACCTTCCATCTCTTCCCACTCTTAGTGGGATTAGAGAAGGAGTAAGGGTACAGTGAATCTCTCTGCTCACTCTGATATACTTGAGTCACAGGCTGTTCTTCTCTGTTGTGTAGGTTTTTGAAAGGAGAGCTGATCTGGGTGGGTTTGGTAATCCCATCTTCTCCAGCACATAGAAGACAGTGGATAAATACTTTAAGAAGCTCTGCTATCCTAGCTGCTATTATGATCTATAACTGAGTAAAAGTGGTCCTTTTTAAGTTCCCAACCTACTTTATTTAGTTTAGTTTGTTAATTTTAATTTTTTGTTGGTCTCAAATAAAGAACTAACACAAGGTCTAATTTCTTAAGATATTCTATAAGTATATAATAAAATATGATGACCTCTATGTCCCTCCAATATTCCAAGTTACATGCATTGTGACTTATCTAGCAATATTAGATCCCATTAAATCTAAATTGCAATGCTCAAATTTCATATCTGTTTCTATCTCTCATTGTTTGTTATAAGCACAAACTATAAACTAGGTCTTTAGGACTTACTTATCTTGCTTAACTAAGTTATACTCTTTGACTAATAGGAAAAAGAAGCTTGACATGTATAAACGACAAATACTTAGACATCTAAACATAACAAGATCTGCCACTCTCCATGATCAATGTTTTGAACTTGGAGCACTAGAAAAGAGAAAAGAATGGGTATTAGATACTGGTAAGATATTTGGATGCCTTTTAAACAGACAAATATTTTGCATACTATTTATATTTTCTGCTTATCAACAAATATAAATCCTTAGAACTTTGACTTTTTACTAGATACCATTTGACTAAATACTTTCTTGTACTAAAATACATATGTAACAAAGACTACATGCCAAAGTTGTCTTATACTGAATTCTAGTAATTACAATAGGTGAGTTTGGTTTGATATATACAACACAGTTGCAGAATGAAAAGGTTGCTTCTGTGGTCTTGAAAATATCCTATAATCCCTAAGATAAGAGAATTTGTGACTTTGAAGATGAAATATGCAGATATTTTCTTAGTAATAACTAGAACTTCTGTATGATGTCTGTTATTTGCAAGTTCTTTTTATAGTAATGCATATTTAAAAATAATTCACTGAATTATTCGAGTAACCTAGCATCATTTGTTTTTCTTTCTTTGCCTTGTTCAATATTTAATACCAATGTATCTGTATGAATTTATTTCATTGTGTATTTCCCTAGAGTTCTTTAGAAAATAGAATTGGTTGTAGAGAGGCAGAAATTTTTATTTACTTCACTGTTATTCTTAATTTAATAAATTTAAGTATTTTGTTTTCTAAAATATTGAGTATTTTGATGATGCTGCATAGACAGTAATGTGTGTTTTGAGGGAAAGAGAGCCTGCAGTAGTTTTGAACTATTGACATTTTATTACAGTGGCTTCTCAATGACTGACAGACACAGTGATCAATATGAATCAAAATGAAGACAAAGACATCAATCTACACATCTATGGAGGTACAGATCTAAACAGAAAACTCTCAGTAGAAAAAAATCTCAAGTGTCTAAGAAACACTTAAAGAAATCTATAATGTCCTTAGACATCAGGGAAATGCAAATCAAAACTTCTTTGAGATTCTGTCTTATATCTTCAAGAATGGCTAAGTTCAATAACATCAGTGACAGTGTATTTTGGCAAAGATGTGTAATAAGAGAAACACTCATCTATTGCTATGGAAGTGGAAGAGCTGCTCAAATTCTACTATGTTCTTATTCAGGGGCCCAATGTCCACCACATTTCCAATTTAATAATAGATTCTCCATTTCTTTCCAACCCTGCTATCCAACCTCCTTATGCCACACAAAATCACTTTATCACTTCCATGAATGGCTAAGATCCATAACACAAGTGACAGCTCATGCTGTCAAGGATGCAGAACAAGGGGAATACTCCTCCATTGCTCTTGTGAGTACAAATTTGCACAGCTACTACCTAAAAGTTACTTGTTCTATTATGTTCATTTTGGCTTTTTTCATAATAGCTCATAACTGTAAAGAACCTAAAAGTTCTTCAGAAAAAGAATAAAGAAAATGTGGTACATTTACACAATGGAGTATTACTCAGCTCTTTAAAAAACAAAACAAAATGGTAATCAAGATAATCATCAATGTGACTATGGTACAAGAGTAGTTCTGGCACCCTCTCCTCTGCTGCCTGAATACCTAGCTGGGGACATGCCCGTGGACACCTGGGATCCCCATCCGATGGATGGAGATAGAGACAGAGACCCACATTCACATCAGAGCAATGGATTGAGCCCCCAAGGTGCAGGTGAAGAGCAGAAGGTGGGAGAAGATGAGTTAGGAAGTTAGGACCGTGAGGGGCTGGTCCACCTACTGAGACAGTGTGCCTGAACTAATGGGAGCACACCAATCCAGCTGGACTGGGACTGAATGA
>PVIU01016750.1:0-44101 GCA_004026605.1 Ondatra zibethicus
CTTAGTTATGATAAAAGATAAAGTAGATATAAATATTGTAGCTATAATGTTTGCTTGATACTTGTTTTCTTATATGTAATTTTACTATGTTAAAGATAATACCTTCCTTTTTATTTAAAAAGAAAAGGGGAAATGGTGTAAGAAGTCGTTCTGTATATGTGTTGCTTTTATTGGTTAATGAATAAAGAAACTTCTTTGGCCTATGATAGGGCAGAATAGAGCTAGGCAAGAAAACTAAACTGAATGCTGGGAGAAAGAAGCCATATAGCTGCTGCAGGGGATGAAAGCCTCCTCTACAGCCTGCTAAACTTTGCCAGGAAGCCACACCCTCATGGTGATGCACAGATTAATGGAGATGTGTTTGTACAGGATATAAGAGCAAGCTAGAAATATGCTTAAGCTATTGGCCAAACAGTATTGCAAACAGTATTGTTTCTGTGTTATTATTTCAGGGCTGAGCAGCCAGGAACAAACAAGCAGCCTCCAACCACATATATCCCTTGATGAAATATAGCAGTCATTAAAAGCCTGTTAACAAAAATAAAATACATTGCCCAATAGTTTTAGCAAAGAATTCTACCAGACTTTTGAGGAATAGTTAATGTCAATACTACTCAAATTATTCCACAAAATAAAAACAGAAGGAAAATTGCCTGATTCATTTTCCAAGGCAACAGTTACCCTGATTTCCAGAGCACATAAAGACCCCAAAATGAAAAAGAATTACATGCCATTTTTCCTTATGAACCTACATGGAAAAATATCTCAATAAAATATTTGCAAAGTGAATCCAAGGACACATCAAAAGCTTTATCCACCAAGTAGGCATCATCCCAGAGATGCAGAGATGATTCAGTATTTATAAATCAATAGACATAATCCACGACAAAAACAAATTAAAATATAAATAGGAATACAAGGGACATATCTCAACATAATAAAGTCAGTTTAAAGCAAGCCTATAGTCAACATCAAATTAAATGTATAGAAATCCAAAATAATTCCACTAAAATCAGAAACAAGACAAGGTTCACTCTCTCCACATCTACTCATTATGTTTCTTAAACTCTTGGCTAGAGAAACAACTGCAGAGATCAAGGAAATACAAATGGGAAAGGAAGAACTCAAGATATTCTTATTTGAAGATGATACGATAGTATACATAAGTGACCCCCAAAATTCTACCAGAAAACTCTCACAGCTAATATACACTTTGAGCAAAGTAGCTGAATACAGCATTAGCTCACAAAATTCAATAGCCCTTCTATATAAAAATGACAAATAGTCTGAGAAAAAAATCAGGGAAGCACCTTTCACAACAGCTTAAAATAATATAAAATATTTTGGGGTAATTCTAACCAAGCAAGTAAAAGACCTGTATAATTAAAAGCTTTGAATCACTGAAGAAAAAATTCGAATAAGTCATCAGATAATGGGATCTCAGGATCGGTAAGATTAACATAGTAAAAGCACCCACTGTAACAAAAGGAACCTACAGATTTAATGCAATCCCCACGAAAATTCTATCACAATTCCTTATAGGTCTTGAAAGGACGATTTTCAGCCTCATGTGGAATCACAATAAACTCAGGATCACTAAAACAATTCTAAATCATAAAAAAATTTACTGGTGTTATCACTATCCTTAACTTCAAATGATACTGTAGACTTATAGTAATAAAAATAACATGGTATTGGCACAAAAACAGAAATGATGATTAATTGAATAGAACTAATAATCAGTGGAATATAATCAAAGTCCTAGACATAAATCTAAAAACCTATGAACAAAATATTTTGATAAAGAAGCCAAAATACACACTAGGGAAAAAAACCCAACATCTTCAACAACTGGTTCTGTTCGACTGAATGGCTGCCAAATAGATCCATACTTATCACCCTGCACAAAACTCATATCCAGCAGGATCAAAAACCTCAACAGAAAACCAGATACACTTAATCTGATAGAAGAGAAAATGGGGAATAACCTTGAATGCATTATCACAGGAGACAGCTTTCTGAACAGATCGTCATTAGCACAGACAATTCAAGAATTAAAGGCCTTCTAAAACTCATATCAACTATTGAAATTAAAAATATTGGTACTTCACAAATTTAAAAATCATTATACACCAAAGACACTATCATTCAGACAAAGCAGCAGCCTACAGTTTGGGAAAATATTTTTACCAACCACATATCCAATAGAGAGCTAATATCAAAAATATATAAAGAACTCCAAGAAACTTGATATCAAGAAAACAAACAATCCACTTAAAACACACAGATAACTCTCAAAAGGGGAAACTCAAATGACTGTGAAGCACTTAAAGAAATGTTCAACACCCTTAGTCATCAGAGAAATACACATCAAAACTACTTTGAGATTTCATTTTATACATTTAAGACTAGCTAAGATCAAAAATACAAGTATCAGCTCATGCTGGCGAGGATGTGAAACACAGGGGACACTTCTTCATTGCTGGTGGGAGTGCAAACTTGTCCAGCCAATATGGAAATGAGTGTTCCTCAGGAGGTGGGAATTGATCTTCCTTTAAGATTAATGTAATACCACTCCTGAGCATATACAATAGAACACTTCATCCTACCATAGAGATACTTGATCACCCATGCTTATTGATGTACTTGTCACAACAGGCAGAAGTTAGAAAGAACCTAGATGTGGCACATTACCACAATGGAATATCACTCAGTTGTTAAAAAGTCATGAAATTCTTAGGTAAATGGAACTAGAAAAAAAATCATCCTGAGGGTTAACCCAGATCTCAAAGATCCTCAAAGTGGTCTTGTGACCAAGGAGCCCCCAGGCTCAATAACCAGGCCGTCAGATGCAAAAGCACGAAGTTTATTTCATGATTGTGCAAGCGGCTGCCCAACTTCGGGATAGCTAAGCACCCCTAGCATCCAGGCAAGCAAGCTTTTATAGACAAAATCACAAGTTTTACATGAATTATAATATGGGGTACGGGTACAATTGGGATTGGTCTAGACATTCAAACTGGAGTTCAATCCGGAACAAAATTAGCACAGTTCAGCCTATTCCCAGAAAAACCTCGAATATGTGACATCTGCTGGGTGCAACATTCTATACGTGATATCCTGCCTATTCCATTGTGACTCAGTTTACAGTCTGATAATCATTCCCTACGACTGGTTCTGATAACCATCTGCCTAGAAGACTTGCAACGGTCCTGTTAATCGTTAGTGTTCCTGCCCGGGGGGGGGGGGGGGGGGGGAGGAAGAATCTGCTGGAGTGCAACAGCCAAACCTGTTTGTCACGCTTTGTAGATTTTCATTACCCAACTCATTCAGTTCGTTATGAAAAATCGGTTGGGGTCTTTCAGACCCATAATGACAAATGCAGTATGTTTTCAGTTAGCTCTTAATCAATGATAAGCAGGCTCCTAGCCCTAGAATCAAAGAGGTTAAGTGAGGAACTGGGGTGTAAGGCAGATGAATCTCCCAAGAACCAGGGAATAGAATATTTCTGGATGGATGAGGGGAGATAGGTATGGGAAGGAAGGGGATACAATAGGGAGAGACATCTAAAATTAAGGCCCATTTGTGGGGTAGTATGGAAACTTAATGCAGTAGAAGATTCCTAATATATGTTTATATACATATATGAAGGCAGACTAAATGAAATCTCCTAATAACAGGGGAGACAGCGCTTCAACTGGACACCTCTTGTAACCAAATGAAGCTTCTAGCACCAGTAATAGGATATATATAAATGAGTTCTTGGGAAAAGGTGTTCCACGGGTACCTGCAAACAACCTAGCCTGTTGTCAAGAGTCTAGTCTGCTCTCCACAAACTGATAGCAAGACCCTGTTGCTGAAGACAAAACCTATACAATCACTGAACCTGTCAAATTGAGAAGGTCCCCTCACTACTAGACTTTTCGGTACAGGAAAGTACTCTGAATGCTACCAAAGAGAAATGTAAACACCAAACCAGTTATAAACCCTTTAGTCTATAATATTCTTTTGCCAGCAAGATACACTTTTGAGGGAATAACCCACCAATATCTGATTTGACTTAAAGCCCACTTCATGAGATGGAATACATACCTGACATTACATGGGTGACAAAAACCTGAGACTAGACAGACCAGATATCGAGGGTAAAACAAAACACTTCTATTTTGCTTTTTATTTTTTCATTTTGATCTTTTTTAACCCATAGTAACAAAATTACTCAAATGACATTCTATGCAGATAAGTGCCTTGTTCAGCCATCATCAGAGAAGCTTCCTCTTGCAGCAGACGGGAACAAATACTCAAAGGCATACATTATGTAGAGAATGAGAGATCTTAGAACACTCAGCCTTATAAGAGAGGTTTCCCTCAAATCCCTCCCCTCAGGGCTCAGGGAACCAAGCCTGGGGAAGAGAAGGCAGATAAAGTGTAATAGCCAGAAGGCATGGAGGACCCCAAGAATCCAACACCCAACACCCTCTAAATCAATAGGATCAACACACATATGAACTCACAGAGACTGAGACGGCACACACAGGGCCTGCACAGGTCTGTCAGATGGAGTCAATGAGCTGAAAGGAGGAGTGGCAACATGCGCCCATCTCTAACACAAAAGATATTTCCAGTTGATAACCACTTGCAAATGAAAATTTTGTTTTCTCCAAGGGAGTCACACTTGGAAAACAAAATCCTCTTACAGGTAGGCTGTATGCTCAGCAGTAGATGACCAACAGAATATGAACTCAATGACACCTTTGGAGGTTCTTTGTTCCTTTATAATTTTTTTCTTGGTAATTTTTTCTTTTTAAAAATTTTACCTTGTTTGTTTTTATCATACACACAGACAACACACACACACACACACACACACACACACATCTCCCAGTAGGTCCTTTTCATGTATATTATGCCTTCTAGTTTATTGTTTTCATGAGATTCTTCAGTGTAAGATCAAGTGGCTCAGGGTCTGTAACTATTTCCTGTGCCTTCTTTTGGGCTCCTTTCCTTCTGTCTGTTTGTTATGTCCCATTCTGATGTGTTAGCTTGTTTTTAATTTGATCATTTGTTTTCAACCTTGTTGTACTTTATGCTATTTGATTACTATTCCTTAGAAATCTTTCTTCTTTTCCTTTTTTTTTTTTTGATGACACAGAAAGTGAGTGGATACAGATGAGAAGTGAAAGAAACTGGGAATTAGTAGAGGGAGGGAAAACCATAATCAAAATATATTATGTGAGAAAAAAATCTATTTTTAATAAAAGAAAAACAAAAAAAGCTAACAAACAATATATTTTTTAAAAAAACCAAGAAATTTGTGAAGCAAATTGGGATTACTTTCTTTCCCTGAACTTCTAACACAGAATTTTTATCCCTTTCTCACTTTGAGCAGAATAGGATTTTGTGTGGGTTTACAAGTTAATGGAATAAGGAAGCAATAACATGGCATCCTATATTATGGTCTTGCTTTTTCCCTTTCTTATGCAGCTCTTTAATAGCAAATTCATATTCCTCCTCTTATGTTCTGTGGTAATATTCATTGCAGACATCATCACGGATGTGAGGTCTCTCCCTTAATTAAGAACTAAAAGCCTTCATTTCCTAAAACGAAAGCATGTGGCAGGTTTTATTGATCAGGTCTGTGTCGCCAGCTGCACACATTAGCAGTGGTTATTGATCACTCTGGCGGTAATGACTTGGGTTCCCTGTCAGGTGGAGTCTACATTCCTGGGAAATATTTTCTTACAACTCTCTAATAGGGAAGTCCATGCTCCTCACAATATACACTGCAGCATCTTTTGAAAGCTTTATTGCCAATGAATCATTCTTTAAAAATATAGCAGCCATCATTTGAAAGGTTATTTTCTCTCATCATTATCTTTTTAACTTTTCTCCTGAATACTAATGATGTGCTTAGGAACTGGCCGGCTGAAGGTAGCTCAGACAACTGCAGTCTCCAATGGCTTGCCATGGGTTTGAAAAGTTCTCAAGCAATCAACATCATTAGTTTCTGAAGACCAAACTGTTGAGCTAACTAGGTTAGTCTGCTCATGTTCAATAGCCAGAATCTCCATGTAGGGTGTTTTGAGGAGTTAATGAAAACAGAATGAACAACTTGGGGGAGTAGTAAGACAAGGTATTCTGGGGAGCAATGGCTTAATATGTGACCTTTCATAAGAAACATGATGGTGACTTCTTCACCAATAGAATGTCTTTCTAAATAGTGCTGAAATATAACTTGCCTTAAAAATTCTCCTGGATAAATGATCCATTGATTAGTTTCTAATTCATGGCCATGAGATGTTGCCCAGTGGAAGAATGAAATTGAGGTGTCTCCTATTACTGTGAAAACATAAACCTTCTATTTAACCATCCAGATTTACTACAAGTGTATGCTAGGCTTAAAGGTGCTGAACAATCTCGAAAGAACACTTTTAGGGACACGTTTAGAATAGCATTAGATCATTTAGGTTTTAATAATTCTATCTGTATTGAAAACTTGAGATTCCTTGTTATTAACAGCTCTGTCGGGCTAAATGAAACAACAAGATCCTGGTGAAAATGTGCATGGTGGTCCAGAGGACACACATCCAAGAGAACATTAACAGGTGCCATGGGAAGCCTGAACTGTTTATGTAGATATTTGAATTTGAGGATGCTGATGGCTTTATATCAGATCTTCAGGTTTTCTATAGCCTACTGGGGAGAGGTTGATGAATTCCTGAATATGCTGTGAGGGTTTCCTCCACCTTCTCTTGAATAAAAGAATATGTGTGCATTTCTCATAAGCTTTTATGTTACCCACTGAAAGCTCAGAATTTTTTCTGTACTTGAAAATCAGTTGACTTCCCACCACACTCAGTCCCAAAGTAAATGTGTCTTAAGCTGCTACTATCAGTGAACCACTCCTGTTTCCCTAATATTTACAAATGGAAATGAACTGGAGAGAAAAATACAAGGGGAAAAGAAGTGTGCTCTTCATAGCTCAGAGTCTTAATTCTACCTTGTAGTTGGTCACAGTTGTCATTTTAATGACAATGCTGAAGACACATAAGTTTGGCAAAAACTATTTATCAATATTCATAACAGGAAGTTCTTATGAAGATGAAATATAAAACGCCTCTTTTGAACTGCTGTTTACTTAGATTATATTGTAATGATTTGTTAATTGCAAGACTTCCACCCATTCTTTTTGTTTTTCTTTTGTTTCTCAGGATGACAGTTTGCCATAGTAAAATCAGCTTACAGAGGTTGACAAACAGGCTTGTATCACCCCAAACTACTGCATATTTTAGTGGTACTTAGTGCAGCTGTTCATGAGTCTATCGAGTTTTATTTTCTAATGATGTGACCAAAAAATAATATTAAATCCAGTTCAATGAATCCTATTGCTTTGTCATCTTAAAATCACTATTAAAAAATTTAAAATGGTGGGAAATTTTTCTATGTGTGAAATTACAGTAAATAAGTTGATGTGCATTCATCTAAATGCATATGTCTTGGGAGCAGTACGAACCACACATCCCAACCCATGATCAGCAATGGACAAAGCTTTCCCAGGATGCTGATGCAAGACTTGGCATTGGCAACACAGTGCCATCATTGTGGGAGCGAAGGAAGGTTAGAAAATACAATAGAAGGATTAGAAAATAAGAGATAAGTGTCAGGGGAGGTGATTCAATGGGGTGAAAAGAACAAGTATGAGGAAGAATTTCCTGGGTACCCAGCACCCAGGAAAAACCCAGACATGGCTACAAGTATCTGCAATCTCAGTGTTTTGGGGCAGAGACAAGTGGACCCCAGGTACTTGTTGATCAGACTGTTTAGCCAGAATTCAAACACAAGGGGCAGTGAAAGACCTCAGCTCAAAAATAGAGTGAAGAGCGATTAAAAATTACACCACAAGCCAGTTTTTAGCCTCCACATGTGTCTGAATCGGTAAGCACATCCATCCATATAAGTATACATACATAGAATGTCATTTACATATATACACATAAACACACATGCACACACATACACACATACATAGTAATAAGGCGTATGATGGAAGACTATCAAACCGCCATTATTCAGCAAAGAAGTGATCTTCAATATTTGATGGGTGCACTGTAGCTCTGCATATGTCCTGCGGTGTGAAGTGAGAGCCCTGTATCGGGATGAGCCAAGACCCTGGCTGGGCTTGGGTTCACTAGGGTCCACAGATTCAGGCACAAATTCTTCATCATAGAATCTCAGTGATTTATAAATAGTGTCCTTTCTTCCCCCCATAAGTGTGCCTCTTTAATCATTGCCACTGTCCCACACACTGCTAGATACACAGACATTAACAGGGTAGTGATGTGTCTTCTCCACACCCTCTTTGCTCTATGCCAAGTGTATTTGCCCCTTTCTCTCCATGGAATTCTCATGATTTCATCTCCCTTTGTTTAAATTGTTCATGTGGTTAACTGAACCCAATCCAATTCTTGTTGATATAAAACATCTATCATCTTCTCTTGTATCTTATACAGACACAAGCCCAGAAACATCTCCACCTCTACTTGGAATAGTACCTTCATGTGATACCCATTTTAAAATGAGACCAATGGAAATGATATTTTATACTGTTCATTTAATCCAAATACATCACAACTTCAGTACTTGAAGGGTTACTGTTTCTCTTGCAACAACAACTGAGTTAGCTGTTAGTGTTCTTTCAGCTTATACAGTGAACACTTCATGTTGACTTTTCCTATCTATGAAGTTGAAGAGTGGCTGTCATGATTAACTCTAGTATCTTTTCAAAGGATTATGCATTTCTCCTTTATGTCAGTTCCTGCCTTCTCTTGCTGTCCTAATTCTATATGCAGCATGGGATTTCAAGAAAGACTAAGATACAGATTCAAATCCTACTTCTGAAAATGGAAGTCCTATTGTTACACTCAAATTTCATTCATGATTTGTAAATTTCCTGTGAGCATTTTTCAGTTATATGAATTGTATGCTTTTGAGATTCCCTGAGCATTGGAAGGCAGTCTGATCTCTTTAAGTGACTATTAATCTTGTATCTTTAGGATTTAAATGATTAAGTTCGAGGTCTCAAGGGCCACAGTCCTGCCAACTCAACTTCTTATCTGTACTCCTCCAGATAAACCCAATTTGTTCAATCAAGAGTTACAAAAGTACAAGGATCCTTTCTTTATTTGACAACAGTACTTTATACTACTGTGTCCTGGAACAAACTGAGTTCTCAGTTCATCTGATGACATTTTTTATTCCCAAGACTAAACACTTGCTTGGTTTCATGGACAGGGTTTCTCACAATCTCAAATTCTTTTTTTACACATTTTGCACTGCAACCTCTTACAAAAGACCACAGTCTATCTCCTGAGGTCAAACACCCCAACATGGCAGAGTCCCAGGACAGGACAAAGAGCAAGTTCTGATCCCATAAGCAGAATCCCACTGCTCACAGGATCCTGTGTCCTTTTGAAATGCGCTTCTCATGAATGATACATAGTCATAATGACAAGTCTGAAGGAGTGCTTGACTCTCTTTGAATACAAGCAGTCACCCACCATTTAACATGTCCACTCTGTGTCACTCATCTTAGATGCACAGGCTTTATGGCACCAAAGGCATCAAGCATTCACCGTGAGATATTTGAAGCAGTATGGACTTTAATTAAGGACACTGAGAACTTGAATATTCATCCTGAAACTTCAGCGTATTAACAAAATGAACTGTATGTGTCATGCCTGAGAACAAAAGGATTCAAGATTATAAATATTCAATAACTACGTATCTTTGATTGGCATGAAGAGCCTTGAACATACAAACTCCAAGATTATCTATGATAAGAATTCTTTAGAAAAAAATTAAGAAGTTGGATTTCACTTAAAATTTCAACTGCAATTTATTCAGAAATTAAGAATTAAGCAATATATAAAATGATTAAAACACTTTAAAATATGGGACTTATCTTTTCTGTTCCTTTTGTATCCCTTTGGAACATCTTTGTTTTAAAGTCATTCCTCTATCACTCCAGTTTCCCACCTCTGTTAATTTTTCCAGACTCCTTTTCTCTGTCATGCCCACCACTGGGAGCAGTCTTCTCCCCCTGAGAAACAGGCTTTTAAATGTCTCACTTGGTGAAGAATAAGACCAGAGTCCCAAAGCTTGAAGATTCTTGTAAAGGTCAGATTTTGAAAATCCAGGTAACCAGTTTTCAAATTCATGAAAAACAGACCTAAATGAGTTAGAGATGGTTTAATATACTACAGTCCAAATTTCCATTGTTTATAGGAACTGTAGTAACTTTGTTTCTTTGAACTGCTAAATGTAAATGGGTCAAACAGGGCTGTTGGATTACCGAAACTCTCTCATGAGTATAGAATTCAACATTTGACCACAGCATGTGGAAACAGGGCAGGGTCTCTTATCAGCTGTCTTCAGGTGTTCTCTACCTAGATTTCTCAGTACAATTCATGTCCTTCTGCAGAAAAGGAATAAATCCTTCCTAAAGGGTCCCTCTAAGATTCTCCTCCAGGAACATAAATGAACCTCAGGAATTTATCACAACTCCGGAATCTGTTGCTATCCTAATTACATGAAACCAGGCCAATACAAAAAGAATCCAGAGGTTAAGCCAGAGTTATGTTTTTGTCTCTTAAATTCTTCATTATGACTGCTACCCAAACAACACACCAGGCTCCCTGCATATAACTATCAGCAGAAAAAAGAATTAATCTCTGAGTGAAAAACAAGTCTACATAGCATCCTTCACTTTCTCCACATGAGTATATAAGCAGAAGTCAAGAGGTGACGTCTTTCCAACCATGGAGCTGCTGTAGGTTGCTAGCAGATTCCTGTGAGGCTGGAAAGAGATGGAGAGTTGCTAATGTGCTAATGACGTGTTTTCTGATGTAAAAAATCATAGTTTGGCAAACTTCATTCAACAGTAAAGTGAAAAACAAGAAATACTGATTACAATTTTTATGTCATTATGCCTGTTATGTTGGTTAACTGGTGAAGGATGGGCAGAGGGTGCTGTAAATGCCACACATAGTACCAGTTTTGTCTCTGGATATTGAAATCATCATGACTCAGTTTGGTGTGCACAGACAGTCATGTTCCATGCACACTGGCTTGCCCAACTTGCAGCCTTGGGAAGAAATCACAAATAAGAATGCATGTGTGGCTAGACACCAGAGATGCATGTGGGTTGTGTTTTCATATGTTTGTGTTGTGGGTTATATAAGTATGTGTATGTGTGCATATGAACATGTTTGTATATTTGCATGCATATGTATATATGTGGTATTTATGTTATTTTGTATGTGTGTCTATGTGTACATATATGCTTTGCTTGTGTGTCTTTATGTGTATATATGTGTTTGTGCTTATGTGTGTATGTCCACATGCATGAAGAGTCTGTGAATTTTTAACAATCTATGTTAATGAATATGTTGTTATGTCCACCGCATAATGAACCTATGCAGGAGTCTAGGTGGTTTGGGCATGGCACACATAGTCAGGAGCCTGACACTCAGGTCTCTCATCAAGGATCTGGCATATACTATGATTAACCCATTCTATGTTACCACAACCACAATTTGACTTTTCATTTTATTCTTAAAATGATATGATTTCCTTTGGCAAGAAACCTTGGAAGTTGAGTTTCATCTACTGGGAAGTGGCAACACCCACTTTCTATCGGTTAATTGAATCTAACTTATTTATATGTCTTATGTGCTTTCTAGGTAGGAGGAATTGAAGAGTCAATGTTATAATGGCCTCTATAAAATCAGAATTTAAATTATTCCCTGGGCAGACCCTACTTGTTGTGACATTTTCACAATCTTCCCACAAATAGTCATATTGCAAAGATTTCTTAAAAATGCTCATATTTTTGAGAAAAAAAATAATGTTGAGAAAAAAATAAAATAATTGACAATTATCTGCTCTGGCAAGCTTGTTAAGTATGGGTGAGTCGCTTTTCAGTAAAGTTCATAGTTATATGGCCTTGGAGGCTGTGGCTAACCTAGTGTTATCTCTGAATTCTCTGAACCAGTAATTAGAAATCAACAGAATTTCTCACTTTGTGCATGTGAATGCCCGAAGTCCTATAACAGTAAATTATGTAGTTTGTACTTTAGACACACAGCTACCAAAAGAAACAAGTAGATCCAAGGACTGTGTTGTGAGGTAGGATGTAACAGGAAAGGCAGACTCTTCATACAGATACATTTTTCTATTCCTGTAAAAATTATTAATTTTATTTATTTTATATGTATGAGGGATATCCCTAGGGTCTCAGGACAGTCTCAGTTATTCTGAAACTGGAATCGTGGGCAGTTATGTGTTTCCACTTGGGTGCTGGGGAGACAACCCTCTGCAAGCGTTCCTGTGCTCTTGACCACGGAGTCACCTGCCCTGCCCTTCTTTTCACTTTTCCCTCCTGGAGTTCTGAGTAAACAAACAAGGTTAGGAAATGAGATGAAGCTGCCTTTAAAATGTCAGCAGAAGTCAGCTATCAGCATGGGTCATACATTCTAAGTAGAATCTAGAGAGGAAGAATATTCAGAAGGTACATATAGATTCCAAAGCAAGAGTGGAGCCAAAGACAGTTTTCCTTGAAGCTATTCTCCCATGTAAGTATCCATTGGATACTTTAAACAGTTTTGTATGTATACATTTGTTCCAAGAAGATAATACAAGCATATGGCATAGAGAACACAATATTTTTTATAATACATAATTTACTTAATTTCAAGGTATCTATTGTTGATAATATCTCAGCACATAGAATGTTTGAATTTTGATGTTCTTTTTATGTATAATCTGTTTATAGGGGGCAACATATGATTCTGTTGATATGATTGCAGTATTAACAGAATCATAGCTAGCTTCTCAAAAATAAGGCAATGGTTTTGCTTTAAAAATCATTTTCTTGTTCTTCAAGCACGAATGTCTTGAAGTTTTACACACTGTTTTGAATGGAAAACATTTGGTTGGGTTCATGAAGATGTTTCTTATTTATTATCTTCCAGCTTCTCTCTTTTGTGCAATAAAACAGAGGATGTTGATATGCTCGCATGTATCAGACTCAATCTGGAGAGAGAATAAGCGTGCTGACCAGTTGAGACATTGGGTTATTTGCATGCTCTCACCTTTTAAATACAACCCATTACTATTCCCTGAATTCATGCAGTTCTCTGCATTCGACATAGACAGCTTGGAAAGGGGGCAGAACTCTCAGGGAAGGTGTGATCAACACACACATTCATCACTGAAGTTGCCAGCTAACAGAGAAGAGCACAGCACATGTTACACGTAGCCCTGGACAGCTGGAACTCTGTGTGGCTCCTGGGAGTAATGGATTCCACACAGCCATCTGTTCTCTGGCATCCCTGACACTCTAGAATCGATTTGCTACCATTACAAGTCAATTAAGGACATTTGTTTTGAACAGGGCATACAAAAATAAAATACAAAAAAAAATTTAACTGATTTTTTTTGCCTTTTTCAACTTGGGAATAGTTGAAATGAATTTAAAAAAAGAAAGAACTGCCCAAATGCCTCTGTAGTTTAAGTCATGTGAAATGCTCAGACTCTTCATGCATGATTGCTCTGTCAAAAAAGGGTGCAGAATGTAGATATTCTGCTTGGAAAATCACAGGACCTATGCTTCATTTCCACAACTGATTTAACATTTGGAATATTGGCAGATATCAAACATATATTAAAAATGACCATTGAGGAAATTAGTTCTAGGTTTATATAGCAGCTTTTCATAATTAAAATAAATCAGAATCCAGATGTGTGGTTTACTGTTTCATCTGAAGGATTGTACAATTCTTTCAGTATGTTGATGTTTATACAGAACGGCTACCACTCAATTCAAATAAAAAAGATAATTGTGCTGGAAAGATTCATTCCAACAATTAGACACCTTCATCAGTATGTTAATTACAGGAGAATATGTAAGGTGATGGAATGGAAATAACCACTATTGTATAACTATTCAAACTTATAATTTACACTTGAGAGCGCTTTTTATGTGTTCTAGCTTAAGTGGAGATAATTACATCCTAATATATAAAATGCAAATAGTGATTTCACTTAGCAAATTCTCTGATGTTATAAGAAAGTAGGTGTTGAAATGACCTTAATAATGATCATTAATGGTGAATAAGTGGATTATAGCCTTTGGGAAGAATTCTACATCAAGATTGGTGGAATGACTAAATTGTGTTGTCAGTTTTCTATAAAGCAACGTCTCATCATTTCAATAGTAAGATCTTTATGCAGAAAAACAATATAGAATTTTGTCTGTTGGTCTTTGGCCTTACTTTAATTTTTTTCCTGACTCTTACCTCTGAGAATCAGAGAGTACTTAGCTTATTTCAGCTTTATAGGGACCCAGACTTTGGGGTCATGTACGTTTTAGAGAAATTTTGCAATTTTAGAGAAACCTTGGGATCTTAGAGAGACACCAGATGTCTTAAAGAGATTGAAAATATAAGGTTAATTAAATATTAAAAACTTTAGGCATTTTCAAAGCTGAAATGTTTTCTATTGTGATGTTCACATTAAAATACCATCTTGAAACAACTGAGAAACGAAAGGTGTCAGCTGAACGGGGATGTGTTGGTGTTTCAAGTTGACAAAAGGGCTATTGTGGGGCCAATGTATGATAATTTGGAACAAGTTAGGGTCATCCAGGAAGAAATAATCTTAATTCCATCCAATGCTGCTTTTGGTCATGGTTTTGTCACAGCAATAGAAACCCTGATTAAAACATGTCCTAATTTATCTTAAGGATTAACCTTATAACTGATATAAGATCTAGAAAATCTGATCAGTATTCTATTTAAAACTTGCATAGAGCTTGGAAAAAGACTCAGCCAAAATATATTCTCTACATGGAGGAATTAGCTCCATCTCCAGCACCCAGGTTGATAACCTCAGATTTAAGTATAATTTGTCTCCAGTTTTAGGAGGCAGAAAAACATGGTGCCTTGTGACTTCTTAGCCAGCCAGTCCAGAGCAAATGGCAAGCTCCATATTTGGTGAGACACCCTATCTCAGAAAATACGGTGGATAATGGTTAAGAAAGATCTTTGATGTTGACCTCTGACCTCCACAAGAGCATATGTTAATGTGTTCATTCATTTGTGCATATACAGGCAACATTAAACCCAAACAAACAGAAAAAATTGAAATGAAACTAGATATACCTATACTTGTAAAACATCCTAGCATAAAGCATTCATGTGGATGTTTAAATTGCTGCTCATTTTTTAAGAACTTAGTAGAAAGCAATATCAATCCTCTACAGTATCATTTAAACCTAGATGACTCTATAAAAAAACTAATATTTTAAACTATGATATCTATAGAGTACAAGCCAAGTCCTTAATCAAATAGTGCCAAAATAATGAATGATAAAAGACAAACATAAATAAAAGAATCAGGAAAAATTGTATTATAGCACCTGTATATTACAAATACTTGTCTAACAAAATCTAGGAATAAGATGTAAGATTTCATAATACATAGTGATGAGAGCAGTTCATATAGTGGAAGACTCTATGTGAAACACCCAGGTACTGGCACCGTTCTTCAGAAAATATATATTTATTTATTCATTCACTTATTTTGTATAGTGTACACACGTGTATGTGCATATCTATGTGTGTGTGCACATGTTGCATGTATGCACATGTGGTGCTCAGGGGACAGTGTTGAGAAATGGTTGACTCCTTCTGCCATGAAAGTTCTCATGGTTTGGCTCAAGTATGAGGTATAGCAAGTCTAGCAAGCACATTTTCCTACTGAGTCAACTCCCAGGACATACCACCACTCTTTGTTTTCTTTTCTTAAAATTTCTTTTATTTTGTTTTGGCCAGTCCTGCTTGGTTCTACCCTAGGTCTTTGAGCCATCCAGCTCCCAATCGCTGTCCATCCAGGCAGTATCTAGCATGCACTCACTTTTCTGGTGTTGGCCTCAAAGTAGGCCAGTCATTGCTTGGCCACTCCAACAAGCTCTGAACCACCTTTGATCCAGCACATCTTGTAGGCAGGACAGATTGTAAACCGTAGGTTAACATCTGAAAGCCTTCTTCATTAGTCACAAGAGCAAGGTTATGTTACTGACAACTCTCTTCCTCCAGTACTTCATGCAAGAGTCTAGAAATATAGCCAGTTTAGTAGAGAAAGAAAGAAATGAAGGGAGGAGGGAAGAAAAGGAAGGAGCGAGGAAGGTGACAAGGGAGGAAAGAAGGAAGGAGGGCTAGGAAGGAAGAAAAGAAACAGGCATTTATGTCATTAAATCTTAAAAGCTATTTATTTACATAAATATTGTCAATTACATAGAAAAATATAGTAATGTAAAACAGTAATGAAAGCTGTTAGATTTAATTTATTTAGTAATAAAGAACACATACACATGCTTGCTCTCTAAAATTGGCAATAAAGTATAAAATGGCATGAAAGATAGTTCTGTTATCCCTTAAGCATATAGGAATAAATTTGCCAAAATATGTGCATGCCCTGCTGACGGCAGCTACACAAGGTGGTGAGAGAAGGAAATTTGGGGAAGTTAGATATGTTTACTATGAAACATGTCACTATGGCATCTAGATTATTTTGAGCTAAAGAATTACAGCTATTGGAGTAACTGTTTCTTCCATCTGCCAGAAAAATAACAAGAGTCCCTCCTCTCATACTTCTAGAAATAAGGGGCAAGAAACAGTCTTGAGAGAGATGGGGGTGGGTAGCCAGGAGGAATTAACAAAAACAGTATCAGGACCTCTTTTCTGCCTTGAAATCCCAGAAGCCCTTTACTTTCCTCCAAGGCATCCTCTCCAGTTGCTATAGAAACCTCAAAGAAACTCTTTGAGGATTCTTTGTTTTCTTTTGTTTATGATCTCCCACACTTACTTCACATAAAACTTAAATCATTTACATGATTTTATTCTAATAATATGACTTGGGCCAGCTTATTTTAAGGTTCAGCCTCCGATTTTAAAGTAGACTTTCTTCACATTTCTTTCAGTTAGAAACAAACTAATTGTAAAAGCATCACTATCTGGTTGGTAGCTCTCCTAAATTAGCTCACTGAGTATGGTGGGCATAAAAATCTCAGTAGGATTTTTATAATCAGCAATTTATCAACATATTCTAATATTTGCATGAAATTGAAAAGAATGTATTGTTAGAAAACATTTAAATCTAAGTACTATAAAGAGTTGTTTATTGCCCTCTTCCTCAGAGTTATCAACTGTGAGTTTGGAATTGTTGGTTTGTTTTGGTCATAATTTAATATGCATTCAGATGATGGAATCTAGCTATGCTAACACTAGCCAGGGTGACAGTTTCAAATGCATGTGTTTGCTTTATTTTGGGTTCATGACTGCTAAAACTTGTGAGAAGTCTGTGTTGTACATTAGGTATGCACAATATGCACACAAGATGCTCACTCAACATCAGTGCTCATCGTTCATGAGAAAGCTGGGAATTAGGCAGAGGGTTGTCAAACTCTCAAACAGACCTGATGAGTCCTCAGCCCATTTGTGGGGATTCTGTCATCAATCTGCTCATCTAAACTTCATGCCTTGGAATAGAATGGACAGGTCTTTCCTCTCTATATCATCAAGTGAAGGCTTCTCCTGCGGGCGTAGCCTTGGGCTAGGGGCTTCTCCATAGCAAAAGCAAACCCCACAGGAGGAAACAACTCAAGGCTGTCAGCTTATTGATCCAGCTGTTACAGATGGAAAGTGCACTCTCAAAAGGATCGTCTGTGTGCAGTGTCTCCATGTCTGTCTGTCTCGCCAGCATAGCAACTGCATGCCTCCACAAACTATGCCTAGCAATTTAAAATTATAAGCAAGTGAAAAATTATTTCTTTTATTTACAATCACATTTTATGTTCACAACAAACTTACAAGGAAGGTTTGTGGCACAGAAGGAACAGTCAGGAAAACAGGAAACATAGAGGTGGTCATTACACGGTGAGAAGAGGCTGTTTCTCCTTGCATTTGAAAGATGAAGTAACAACTAAGAATGCGTAGTTTAGTTCATTTTATTAAGTTGAAACTACAATGTTTAGATGCCAGGTGTAGGAAAATAACATGCATACCACTGAAAGACCCCTCAGTAATTCTGGGTCTTAGGCAAGGGTTTCAACTCAGATGTGAGTGCACTGAAATCTAGCATATATCTGACCACACATGTGAGCAATGAACTGAGAAATGTTCCTGTAGAGGGAAACTTACCAAAAATGCAGATGAGTTACAAGTACACAGTATGTAGCATGAAGCTGAGTCAGCATTAAAGAAGGAAAAAATTGCCAAAGAGATAGGAAACACAGACAGCCTGTAAAAACCACACACACACATACACACACACACACACACACACACACACACACACTTGCACACAGAGAAGCTGTATGCATGTGTATGTATGTGTATGTTGTTTGTATTTTCTATCTTAGGAGCAGGTGGAAGCAGAAAGTAGCAATGTTTCCTCTTGCTAATACAAAAGTAAGTAGATACAACTCCGATGTTCTGGAAAGTGTAGCTGTACAACACTAGAAAATTATTGACTGACTGCTATTTCCTAGAAGTATGCCTTTCTCCATCTTCAACTCTTTGACATCAATTAGCAGTTAAAATCATGTCCATGACTTTTCATGCAATCGTATAATACATGTGCACTCCTCTGCCCCCTAAAATGTGAGCATTGAATACATTAGACCAGGTGTTCAGTGCCTGTGAGTATAGTCTTCCAGTTTGGCAGTGACATCTGGAATGCAAAGGGACAGTGTTTGGGGTGTTGCCCTGGGGACATAAGTGCAAAGCTGCTAGCTCTCAGAATTTGAGAAGGGCAATGACAACTTTTGCTGCAAAGCCTTTGTGCTTTCTGCTTCTAATTTCCAGTGGAATGTAGCAAGGACGATTTTCCCCTGAGGGAGATGTGTGGTCTTCAGCTGACAATGGGGGCAGCGACTAGGAGTTTATTATTAGATGTGCCTTTCAGTAGTGAAGTTTTTAAAAGTTTCCAAAGGCCTTGTTTAAATTCCTGTGGCTGCTGGGTACCTGTAGTTTATCTGCTAACAATGTATGTATGTTTTATAAGCTATTTAATCTACAATTCACTTTTTTACAAAGGCAGTCACCATAGCAACTGACATCTGAAAGTTTCCTGCAAGCTTTTATACAAAGAATATTCTGTAATCAAAGAAAAATGCACACATACATATACATAGATACAAATATGTACTTGCTTTGTAGAGCATCCTGTATGTTTGGCTTCTTGGGGGAAGCTCATTATTTTAGTCATTTTTTTATTCTTCATCTCACACCAATGCTAAGATTGTTGAAATATAAGCAGAGTCGAGAACCCTAAATGTCGGCAGAGAAATTGCTGGTAATTGACATGAAATGCCTCTCCAAAGCCTTAGCAATGGTTTCTTTTCAATAAAGTCACATAAGATGTCATAATTTTCCTTTGCATGCTAGAGTGTAAATAGATAAAACATTTTGATTTTCACGTGAAAGAAATCATAAAAAATACAGAGTGAATTTATTGTTCTAGTGACAGGATAATGCTGCATACACAAAAGCATTTTGGGGCTGGAACAATGGCATAGTGGTTAAGAGTGCTTACTGTATTGACAGAGAACATGAGTTCAGTTCCCAGCACCCTTCTATACCCCCAGTTGCCTGTAACTCCAGTTCCTGCAGATCTGACACCTTCTTCTAACCTTTCTAGGCATCTACACTCATATATGTATAATCATACACACACGCATGTACACAAACACACAATACCTATACATTATATTCCTTATGAAAGGAGAAAGCTAAACCAGTATATTCTCCTAAGAGTTAAAAAATAATGATGAGTATAGTATTTGAACTGCAGACCTATATGGGCAGTTAAGAAACATTCAGTCTCAGCTGAGTTTCCTCTCTGTTGGAACATGGCTTTTCTCTTTGTCTGAAAGTCAGTGTGTAAATGTTACCAATGTAGATGACTATCTAAAGGACACCATGGGAAACCTGTTCCATGCCTGTCACTCTAGCATTCACATGACTAAGACAGAAACATGGAAACTTTGGCTCCATTCTGGGTTACATAGTACAACCTGATCAGAAAATTACAAATAAGTTTTTAAAAGTTATCTTCCTAGAAACATAAACCTCAGAGTCAAGTCTTATATCTAATTTTATTTACCTGACTGTTGGGGGAGGGCTGCTTGTTCTTCCCTGTCACCCAGCTAGCTTAGCCCTGAAATAATCACACTGAAACTGTTTAACTAAAACACTGCTTGGCCCATTAGCTCTAACTTCTTATTGGCTAACTCTTACATATTAATTTAACCCATTTCTATTAATCTGTATATCACCATGTGGCTGTGGCTTACCAGCTAAAGTTCTGACCAGAATATGTCTCTGGTGGCTTCATGGTGTCTCTCACTCCACCTTCCTTCTCCCAGAGTTCAGTCCAGTTTTCAATGCCTACCTAAGTTCTGCCCTATCAACAGGCCAAGGCAGTTTCCTTATTCATTAATGGTAATCACAGCACACAGAGGGGACTCCCACATCACCTGACTGACCCTTGTTTGTATGATTTATCTACTTTCAAAATACCCCAGTGTCAATAAAATTCCAAAAGCCATTTTCCTTACTATCAATGTATAGGATAATTTATTCTGATTCAAAAGTGCACTGTGTTGATCTTTGAGTTCTACACCTCAGCCCAGTTCTTTTCTTTATCCTTATTTTTTTTTATTTTTTATAATCTGGATGTTGTATATTTTTATGTCTTTTATTAATGCTGCCTTCCTATGCTGATTTTCTTTCTCCTAACTTGATGTAAAGCTCCCGTGTAACCCCTGTTAAGTCTCAATGCAGAGAGGGAGACATAATTTTCTAATTGTTGCTTGCTGTAGGAAAATTCTTCAGCCAGTAGCCTTTAAGTTACCCACCCACTTGGGTATGACATCTTATACTTTACATGCTGTTGGAATGTGCATGCTGCCCCTCTTTTCCCATTGCTGAATTCCCCTTTCGAGCAGAGGAGTATGATCTGCGAGTCTATCCCTAAATAAATAACCCTTTGTTATATTCAATTCTGAGCTAGTGTGGGATTTCTTTTTAGTGTCCCTCCTCATCTGGCACCCAACTCCACACCTACTAGGTAGAGCGGTCCAAAATGTCCAAATGGTCCATGGCCCAGAAGGTCTCCCACCCCTGTCCTCCTTGCTTGCTTTCACCTACTCCCCTGCCACTGCAGAGCTAAGTGCAGTGACTTGGAAATTTTCCAAGCTCATGCACATGTCACCCACTACTGTCACATTCCCTACCATGTCATGACTTGTGTAGTTTTTGTTCCCTGGTCCTGAGTTCTGGGCACCTTGCTCCATGTGTGGAGCTGATTTGACCAGCACCAAGGCAGAAGGCAAAGTTGGCAGGACTGCTCCGGCCACCACCAGTTGTACTGATGGTTGCGATTCTACAACTGCGACACCTGGTGGATGATAAAGATTATTACACCTAAAACAATTTACTGGCTCTCATAACACAGGTAACTATTTGATTAATTAATACATCAAAAAATTGAAAGTTATATAATGGTGGTCAACATTAGCATGTAAAATTTTAATAACCTTTTTGTTGAGACTATATAGGATTGTATTCTGCAAGGCTTATATGGTTATTGTGATACATCCATTTATTGGATATTGGGACTCAGGTTTTTCTTCATATTGTATCCTTAAGAAAATGGTTTGATAACAGAGCCATGAATGAGGCACTTTTAGAAATGATACAGTCTTTACAGACTAATAATAAATAGCTAGCTGACAGGATTAATACCATTGAAAGTAAAAAGTTACCTGAAAAATTAATACTCTTGAAAAGGATAACATTAATTTGACAGGCAAAATACACTCCATGTCAAAGGGTACTGGGAAATTATCTGAAAGAATTCATATTGTTGAATTTGACAATCAAAATCTGTTAAAGAGTATCTCTCCAGAATGGCAATTATATGCTATCCAAATAATGTCCAAAGATGATATATTATCCTTAAAGGAAAACTTTAGACCTTGGAATCACATGTGCAGAATGAGGACCAGAGGCTAGGTGCTTCAATGAAATCACTAGAAATAAATACAAGTCGGGAGTTTCAAGCTTTACAAAAGACAGCAGTAAAAAGATTTGAAACAACTGAGGAAATTATTGGAGCTGATGAGCAGGGAAGGAAGTACAAGGACAAGATTTAACATCACCAGTACCTGTCAGAGATGACTTACCCAGGGTTTTGGCTTCGAACTCTGTAATCTACTCTGACAAAGCATCAAGTTATAAAGGCCCAAAAGGATCCAAAGAAGGTAGATGGATACCTATAGGAAAGAATGATCTAAAAGAAATTAAAAAGCAGTAGTATCTTATGGCTTGCATTCAGCATTTGTTAGGGGGATGATAAAGACATGAGCTTCTAGGAATAAGGCTACACCACAAGACTGTCTCTAATTAGTTTCAGCAGTCCTGGATGTTGGGCCTCAACTGCTGTGGAAATGTCATTTCCAAGAAGAGGCAAAAAATTTTAGAACAAAAGGGGAAAGCAAAAGGACTTGAGCCTTAACAAGATCAAATTCTTGGCGAAAGAACTTATGCTGTCCCATAGGCTCAAGTTCTTCACAATGAGCAAATCTTGTCCCTATGCCATAAAGCAGCCTTGTATGTTTGAGGCAGGATTCAAGAACTAAGAAAACAAAGTGAATCATATACCAGGATTAAACAGGGCCAGAGAGAACCATTTAGTGATTTTTATAAAGATTAACTAAAGCTGTACAAATAGGACTAACAGACCCAGATGCTATATGAGTACTTATTGAATCTCTGGCTTTTGAAAATGCCAACTATAAATGCAAAAAGATACTTGGGCCTTTAAAAGTTAGATCAGAACCAGTGGATGAATGGATCCTGCATACAATGAACACTGAGACATTTGACTATAATACTGAATCTTGGGTAGGAGAAGAAATTTCTAAAGGTATGAGGAGACATCAAAATGCCAAATGTCTTAATTGTGGTAGACTAGGACATTTGAGAAGGAATTGTAGACAGGAATTCCTAGAAATAATGTCTCCTCTGAGAATGGCAAAAGTAAAAGTTATAAACCATCTGGATTATGTACAAGGTGTACCAAAAGCTGACAAAGAGCCTCTTAATATAGTTACTCATTCATAATATGCAGAAAGAGTTGTTTTGCATATTGTAACCACTGAATTTATAAGAGATGATAGAGAATTGACTTAATTATTCATACAGGTTCAAGATATAATCAGGAATAGGCTTTGTTCAATATACGCAACATACATATAATTCCATATGGGTCTGCCAGGTCCTCTAGCACAAGGTCATGCAGAAATTGATCAATTGCTGATTGGAAATGTGTTGAAGACCTCAGAACTCCATAAGAAACATCATGTTAATAGCAAAGGTTTAAAGAAAGAGTTTTCTATTACATGTCAACAAGCTAAGGAAATTATAAAGAGATGTCCTACTTGTTCTTTCTATAGCCAAACACCGCTACCTGCAGGGACTAATCAAAAGGCTACTCAAAGGAATGAAATCTGGCAGATGGATGTGTTCCACTTTCCAAATTTTGGAAAATTAAAATATGTGCATGACACCATTGACACTTATTTAGGTTTTCAGTGGGCAACTTCTTTAAGCTCAGAAAAGCCTGGTTCAGTAATCACACATTTATTAGAAGTTATGGCCATCCTGGGTATACCTGTACAAATAAAGACAGATAATGGTCTAGCATATATTTGTAATAAAATGAAACAGCTTTTTGCTTATTATAATATAAAACATATTACAGGTATATCACACAATCCTACAGGTCAGGAAGTTGTAGAAAGATCAAATCAAACTATAAAGGATATGTTAAACAAACAGAAAGGGATGAAAAAACCCAGAAATAGATTAGATAATGCTTGAATTTTCTTAACACTAATGAGAAAGGGACAATAGCAGCAGAGAGAAATTGGATAATAGAAAAGTCTTCTGAAGTAGATCAGCTAGTGTATTTCAAGGATGTGTTAACCTCACAATGGAAGCCAGGATATGTGCTAAATTGGGGAAAGAGTTTTGCTCTTATTTCCACAGGAGAAGAAAAACTATGGATACAATCAAAATTAATAAAGATTCAGTTTGAAAAAGAGAAATCTCTTGAGAAAGAGAAATGACAGCTCATCCATGGGGTGAAAATCATACAGGTGTAATAAGAGGTGAGCAGGCCACATTCCCAGTGCCCAGCTAGCTTAACCTCTGAAATAATTACACAGAAACTATATTCATTTAAACACTGCCTGGCCCATTAGTTTTAGTTTCTTATTGGCTAACTCTCACATCTTGATTTAACCCATTTTTAATAATCTGTATAGCACCATGAGGTTGTGGCTTACCAGGAAAGATTCCTAACCAGCGTCAGTCTCAGACAGGAGTTTCATGGCATCTGCCACACTACCTTCTTCCCAGCATTCTGTTCTGTCCACTCCACCTACCTGGTTTCTGCTCTATCAAAAGGCCAAGGCAGTTTTTTTATTCACCAATGAAAGCAACACAAATACAAAACAACCTCCTATACCATACAGGTGTTAAGAAAATTTCATAAGGGTTGGGGCAGGGTTCTTCTCTTGTCTTTACAGGAAAATACACATCTTCAAAAATTTAAGAGACCCTAAGTGTTTGGATGCTGACAGAAAGAAAAATAACTATCCAATAAAGATCATCAAGAAAAAGCAATATGACTTGTAAGGACAGGTGATCAAAACATATACATTTAAATACATATATATATATATATATATATATATATATATATATATATACATACATACATATACACAAACACACACATACAGACATATATATATATAGAGAGAGAGTGCTGGCTTTGGAGTTGGACAACAGCTCTGTCTTCTCTAAATCTAAGCATGTTGTTAAAATAAAAATTTAGAGTTTATGTCTTATGTCAAGAGCCTTTTGGTATGGGACAGAAAGAAGGAAGAATTTAGAAAACATTTTACTTTGCTTTATACCTATTTTTGTCTCTATCATCCCTTTCATTGAATACATATGTCTGTGTATGTCTATATAAATAATGTTTAAGTTTTCCACAATGGACAATGAATTTTCCTGCAGTAATCTTTGATGTTTCCAGGAAGAAGATGGGGCCCCACAACAACTCCACCTGGTTGATATGATATCATGATGCTGATAACACGACTACATGACCTGTTTTGGGTACCAGCTGCTCAAGATGGTTCCAACTTGGTTAGCTGAAATGGTGCACTTTTTTTACAATGTTCTTGCCAGAACCGTGAATAGGAACCTCAGAAAAATCCTACCGAATATTCAGAGACTATTTGAAATTATGTCAGACAGTAATCTTGGAACTTAAACATCATTTTACTTTCACAGGATCCTGTAGAAAGAGCATCGTCCTGATGACAGATGAAAATAATTCTAGAAGATGACATCCTTTTTCCCAACAAAATTTGTCCTCAGGTTTAGGAACATCATTTAGGGGTTGATTATAATTGGTATAGGGTTGGGTGGTATTAGAGGAAATTATGTAGGCTCAAGGATCTCTTTGAAAAAAATGGGGAAAATTGGATGGGATAATAGATTAGTATGAGCTTACTCATACTAACAATAGTGATTTATAGAGTGAACACTTGTGAGCTATTACTTATAGGCAATTTACATTGGTATAGAATCTTGTATATTGATACAAACTTAGTCTATATTGAATATGTTCCTATTTTTGTCTACAATATTTGTATATCGAGGCAAAGTTATTTTGTCATATTATATGTATGCATTCTTCTAGCTCTGTTTAAAACATTTTTGTATATTGATACAATTTTAGGATATATTTATCATATTGCAATACACAATTCTAACTCTGATCAAGATACTTATACATTGTTTACATTTTGAGGTCACTGTGCTCACTTGTTGTACAGTTGTTTAAAGATTGTTTAATATTCTAATATAAAGTCTTAGTATTTAAGTTATATAGGTATTAAGAATTATAGGTCAATAGTCATCTATGTTTATAATACTTATAGTTAGACTAATCAGGTTGTTTAAATACATAGATATTGTAGTCTGCATAGATAGGTAATCTTCAACCACTTCAAAGAGCTGTAGAATATGGCATTTAAATAATTTAGGGTTCTGATGACATGAGACACAATTTCTCCTGGCAGCACTGATCTATTCCCAAGAGAATGTTGAGCACTGAAGACACTCCACTTGGAGCTCATTTTCTTCTTAGCAAAATAGGCCTTTGGGCAAGGAACTGCCCATGCATTAACCACTGACAAAATGCATGATGTCTGGACAGAACAAGCAAGATACAAGAAAAAAGAGTCTTAAATCCTGCTAAGACACAGTAAGATGGTTTTAAAAAATTTCCCATTTTCAAAGATGGTCTGTCACTTATTCTAGTCCTTAGCCAAAGCTGGTTGCTCCAACATTGCAAATGATGCTTTGGAGGATTGCCCAGATTGCCAATTGTCTATATTTTGGAAGTTATTTGATTGCACTTCCTGCTTACTCAAGTGATATTACTTCCCTTCTCAGGTCTTTGATGGGGTTGAAGACTAGATAGTCATAGTTACTTTCCTCTCATGACTTGACCATGTTATTTATAACAAAAGACTTAGACTCCTTAGAATATGATAATTATTGAAACATTTATCACATGTTTCTTGCTGGATATTATTTATGCTGGTTGTAATTCTAATTTTTATACTTGATATATGTTTTATTGTATAAATTTTGTATTAAGCTTATAATGCTCTTATTTAAACAAAAGAGAAGGGTATTGTAGGAAAATCCTTCAGCCAGTAGCTTTTAAGTTACCCGCCCACTTGTACTTATACATGGCCTCTTATATTATAAATACCATTGTAAAGAGTGCTCTTCTTCTCTCTTTTGGCTGTTAGATTCCTTGTTGGAACAGAGGACTGTGATCTGTGAATCTATCCCTAAATAAATAATCCTTTATTATATTCATTTCTGAGCTAGTGTGGGATGTCGTTTTGGCATCTTTCTTCAGTTGCTCTTGGCTCTTTTCACTTAATTTTCTCAAGGTTTTGATGCACTTCTTCTTTGCCTTTTTCAAAACAGAATTCTTGCTCTGTGACCTAATGGACTTTCATTGATGACTTCACAGAAGACAATGAACTTGCACAATTATACACCCACAGATTTTAATGACAAACATTTGCATATGATATTCCTAGGGGATATTCATCAACTTTATCAATTTCTAAAACCTTCTGATCCTCTGAAAATTTCAGGATAGTCCTTCTCATTTTTAGTTTGTCATTTGATCCATTATTTTTATATAGAATTCAAATGTGAGCTACATCCTCTACTGGCTTTTAAATTGTCCTTCCTTCCTCATTCTTGCTGGATATTTCATTAGTTTATATCCTTCACTCTATGCATTGTTCACATGTATGGGTAGCCTCATTAAACTAGCTTTGTTATATGTAAAGAAGATGTTGTATTTCTGGGTTGGTACTTAAATATTACCATTCTTACAAGATATGGTCATTACAATAAAGGAACTGAAGCTGAGTTCATTATGTATGAGGTTCTATCTGCATTCACATCTATTAGATGCAATGGAAGGGCCATAAAGGGACATGAGGTTCTCTGGAATTGGAGTTAGCGATATGTGAGCCATCAAGTGGAAAATGGGAACAGAACCCAAGCCCTTTGGAAAAGCAATAAGTGTGGTTAACCATTGAGCAATCTCTCCAGCCTTCTTGCTTTTTGAGGAAGGGAATGAGACAGGGCTATGCTATGTATCTCCAGCTGACATAGTTACATCTCAGGCTAGACAGTCAGCCATGGCTCACCCTCCTGCATCACCCTCCCAAATGCTGGAGTTTTGACTTGTTGTGCAGCTGTTTCCTCTAAACTGAAACACTTTCTCCCAAAGGAAGGAAAGAGAGTACTAGTTTTCAGTAAAGTAAATATAGTTTAACAGGCTAACTCAGTAATTTAAACTTACAGGAATCACAGGCCTTGTGGTTGGTTGTTTTTTACTCTGACTCAGGGGGCCTGCCACCTAGCTCCCAAATAAATACTTGAAGTTTTATTTTTTCTTAGAAATGCCTGCTCATAGCTTGGCTTGTTTCTTGACAGCTTTTCTTAATTTAAGTTGTCCTGACTACCTCTTTCCTATGGGCTTTTATCTTTCTCTACTTCTGTATACCTTTCTTTACTTCATACTCCATGTCTGACTGGGTGGCTAGGTACCAATGTCCTCTCTCCTCCTCCTTTCCTCATTCCATTATTTCTCCTTTTTCTCCTTCTATTTATTTTCTCTGCATTTAAAGACTTAAATAGTTTCAAAGAATTATCAGTAGAAGCTGAGAAAGAATTGACATTGATTGAAGAAAAATTACAGAAAACACATGTAGATCATGTGGATCTGAATCATATTACCCTTCAAATATTCCTCTACAGGCATTTTAATGCAGAGGGAAGATATTATCTTAAAATGAATCTTTTTTTACCACATAAACCAAGTAAAAATTTTAAAATTTATTTGGAAAAGGTCTCTAAATTCATTCTAAAAGGAAAATTGAAACTTCATCAATTAGCAGGAATAGACCCAGCAGAAATTATAGCACCATTCATTAATAATGAAATTAACAAATTTGGGAAGAAAGAGAAGCCTGGCAAAGAGCTTGTAGTAATTTTGGGGGAGAGAGTAACAACTATCTCCAAGGTGAGAGAATTCAATTTATAAAGAGAGCTAATTTTATTCTTTCTAACATTGTTTGAGACACACCAATAACTGTGTGTCCCTACATTCTATACTGATGCAAATAAATCAGGAAAGGGAGGCTACAAGTCAGAAAAGTTAAGTAAAGTGAATCAAAGCCCTTATAATTCTGATCAAAAGTCAGAATTTTATGCTATTTTCACGGTACTAAGGGATTTTAAAGAACATCTCAACATAGTTACCAATTCACAATATGCAGCAAGAGTTATTTTAAATTTTGAAACTGCTGAATTTATTCCAGATAATACAGAATTGGTTTCAGTATTTATTCGGATACAAGACATAGTCATGATTAGTCATCATCCCATATACCTAACACACACATGTAATCCCATATGGGTCTGCCAGGTCCTCTAGCACAAGGTAATCCAGAAATTGATCAATTATTGTTTGAAAATGTGCTGAAGGCCTCAGGATTTCATAAAAAAAATTCATGTCAATAGCAAAGATTTAAAAAGAGACTTCCATTACATGGCAACAAGCAAAGGAGATTGTAAAGAAATGTTCTACTTGTTCTTTATATAACCAAACATCACTAACTTCAGGATGTAACCCAAAGGGTACTCAAAGGAATGAAATTTGGCAGGTGGATGTGTTCCATTTTGTAGAATTTGGAAAAGTAAAATATGTACACCACACCATTGATACCTATTCAGGTTTTCAATGCATAACTGCTTTGTATCAAGAACAAACGGCTTCGGTAATCACACAATTGCTATAAGTTATGGCCATCATGGGTATACCTGTAAATATAAAGACACATGCTGCTCCAGCATATGACTATAAGTAAATGAAACAGCTTTTGCTTATTATAATATAAAGCATATTACAGGTATACCACACAATCCTTCAGGACAGGCAGTTACAAAAAGATCAAATCAAACTCTAAAGGATATGTTAAATAAACAGAAAGGGATGACAAATGCCTCCAGAAATAGAGTGCATAATGTTTTTCCTTAACTTTTAGTTTTATAAATGTTAGTGGGAAAAGAACAACAGCTGCAGAGAGACATTGATAACAGAAAAAGCTACAGAACTATACCAGCTAATATACTTTAAGATGTACCAAACTCAGAATAGAAACCAAGACATTTGTTATGTTAGGAAAGGAGTTTTGCTTTTGTTTCCACAGGAATAAAAAAAGCTATGGCTATAATCAAAATTAATAAAAATTTGATTTGAATAAGAAACACTTCTTAACTAGAAGAGATGATATTTCATCAATCATCATGACCTTTTAATCTGAACTAACAAATGCTTTTCATTTGATCAGATATAACTTGTCAAAATAGAATCTCCCCAAAATTAGGGATGGGGAGGGTTTTATTTCTGTCTTTTCAGAAAAATAAAAATATTCAGCTAAGGAATCTGAAGACTATTGGACAAATGAGACATCTGAAGAAAAGGGACAAATCATCCCCCCCAAAAAAAAGTCTCAAGAAAAAGAGTGAAATGATCTATTGGTATATCACATCTCCAACAGGATAAAATTTCATAAATCTTTCCAAATGTTTGTTTTTGCTGTTCTCTGCAGACATATAATGCAAATATTCTTTTTGTAATCCTAGTTAAGTTAAAGACTAAACTGGCTTTGGAGTTGGAATGTGGCTCTTTCCTCCTCTAAACTGAAGCATGCTTATTACAGTAAAATACAAAATCTGTCTCACATCAGAAGTACCCTGATATGAGAAAGAAGAAAAATGAAAATTTAAGGATGATTTTATCGCAACTAATCTCATAATCCTTTGACATCTTTTCTCAAGGTTTAAGATTTATAAGATTAATACATATATATTAATATATATGTGTATATATATAGCTTTTCTTGTATTATTAATGCTCATATAGAGTATTCACTAATTCTAGAGAAAGATTCCATCTACTTCCTGTACATGATTTTGATGTTTAGTCTCTATCAGTTTGCTGCAATGAACCAGGAGCATGCCTAACAGCAACCTTTAAAGTCCCCATAAGGAGGATGGAGCCCTACAACAATGACTCCTCCAGAACTGTGATAATACCACCAAGCTGAAAAATACCACCTGAGGATTAATTTTGGACTTCAAACATCTCAGAATAATTTTGAGGCAGATAGCTGAGATGATTCAGTCTTACAGACTATTCTAGCCAGGACTTGAGACAAGTCCTGCACTTTTCCATTATATATAGACTGGACAAAAAATGATACAGCTACCTTGCCCAGAACTTGACAGTTAACCCACAATTTTTCTTTTCTGGATTCTGTAAAGACACCTTCACCCCCAGACAGCAGGAAGTAAATTTAGAATACAATACCCTCATTCCCAAGAGGTGGCATAGGTGGTGTTTGGTCATTCAATGGATTATGGATATTTGCCATTGTTTAGGGGACTAGTTATAAATCATTGGTAATGGTCAGGAAAAAAAACTAAACAAAGGAAATTAGATTCAATGTTCTTGTTTTGCAAACAAAAAAACAGGGATATAGATATGATAGATAAAAGGGTAGATTGTTGAATCTACTTTGAAAAGAAAAATGGAGGATATAGATACAATAAGATAAAAAGATAGATTATTGAATATACTTTAAAAAGTAACTACTAGTTTTAAATGTTTTACATTGGATTGAACTATTATATATTGTATATAATTTTGTTTATTGACATTAATTTTGTTAGAATATACTATACATATGATTCAACTCATGTTCAAGGCATTGTACCTATATAACTCATTTAACAGTGTAATGCAAATTTAAAGTCCTTGAAATTATTATTTACCAGCTCTTTAGGATAATATGGAAATACAGGTTAGTAGTTAATCACTTAGTATAATTGAACTTGTTGTCACATTAAGTATGTTTTCAAGGTCAAATAAAGACATATTTTAGATAGACAGGTCATCTTCAAACACTTCAGAGTTATACAGAATATGGCATTTGATGTGATTTAATAACCTAGGTTTTTCTTTTTTATGACAATGAGACATACCTGCTCTTGGCAGCACCAATCTGCTTCGGAGAAGAAAATGGGTAACAAAGAAACTCCACATGGAGTTTACTTTCTTAGTGGCAAAAGGAAGACTGAGCAAAAATTAAATAAATAAATAAATGTCCTTGCCTTGACTACTCATAGTATGCTATCCTAATTGGATACAAGCAGGACACAAAAGAAAGTGACTGCCAAACATTGTCATGACAAGGCAGAACTACTGTTCAGAATATTCTCCTTCACAGAAAAGTCTGTTGGATATTCAAGGCATGTAGGCCACAGATGGATGCCCCAATGTTGCAGTGGAAGTTTGATTGCCCAGACAGCCAGGTGTTTCTGCCATTTCTCACATTTTTTTTGGAAGTCTCTTGCTTGTACTTCCTGCTTGCTCAGTTAATATAATTTTCTTCTGAGTCTCTGTGATAGTTGAAGACTACATAGTTATAGTTATAATCTCCCTTGTTTAGGAGACTTAGAAAAGAAATTCACTAAAGAAATGTGAAGTATATAAGGTTGAGAGATATCAAAAGATAATTTTGGATGGTATGCACGCTGTCATAGAAAGTAAATTAGGCACAAAAATTTGGACTCATCAAGATAGGATAGATGTGGAAGCATTTTCTCTGAATTTGTCAAATGCAAAATGGACTAGACATTGTTGATGTACTTGTTGCCTGTATATATTATATATAGTTTTTCTTATATTATTTATAGCCTTAATTTTTCATTTTAGCCATAAAATATAGCGATATGTTATTATTATTATTATTATTATTATTATTATTATTATTATTATTATTATTTGCCTGAAGACCAGAAGCAAAACTAAAGCCACAAGTAGTAAGGTGATGGTGACACACACCTTTAACTTCAGGATTTGAGAGACAAAGTCAGATGGGTCCTTGTGAATTCAAGGCCACCCTGGGCTACACACGATCAATATAGAAACAAATCTAGGTGGTGGTAGCTCCCACCTTTAATTCTAGTCCTAGGGAGCCACATGCCTTTAATCCCAGCACTAGAGGGAATACAAAATGGCAGAAGAGAGAGTCTTAGTCTGTTAGTTTGCAGTCACCCAGCCTTGGTAGAGGTAAGACTTTTCTAGTGTCTAGGCTGCCTTGCTTTTCAGGTTTTGGGGTGAAACCCATATTTCTGTCTCTGGTGTTTATATTGTTCATGCTGCAGGATAGCAGCAATACAGGGAACCATCCAGTTGGCTCTTCTGGTAGCCCAGAAGACAAAAACTTTATGGATAAATGAGGATGTAGAAACTGGAACTGATGTCGCAGAATTGAAATCAGGATTCCTTCTTCACATCATAGCTAACAGGCTGTGTGGATGAAATACAGAGCGTACACCAAACTCCATGGCAACAAGCATCTGATGAACACCCTACCACAACTTGTGTCATGACCGAGAGAAGAAGAACAACATATTTAGTCTTTGGATTGGAGCATATGTGTTTGGCTAGAGATGTTGTTAAAATTCCCTGGGACCAGAGGAATTACCCTGCTTTCCCTGATGTATTAGTGTACATATTGGCAGCATGTTTCAGAAATACTTGTCCCCTTTTAAGCTGTGTTACAATACTTATGATTCATTTATGCCTGCGGCCAATCATTTTCATCTTCACTATATTGATCTGATACCCTCTGACAGGTGTCTAATAGGTGATAATTAAACAGCATGCAGTTCATTATCCAGGCTAATTCCTCTGGGTAAACACATATAATTAACCATATTATTTTCTAAAATAATGTCTTGTTGATACTTTCAGCCATATATTTCTTCTCCAAATTTTAAATTGACTTTGAGGACAAGAATTATATTTTATATATTTCAATACAATTCCAACTCTCTCTGAATACAAAACAAATATATGTGAATCATGATAATGAACTGAAAATATTCATGTAGAGGGGACAGAAAGCACCTGAAACATTATAGTTCCCCCTCAGTTTTCTTTTATCAGCTATATAAATTGTCAAGCTGTAATAAGAAAACCAACTTTGTTACTCACACTGATATTGGTTTGTTTACTTCTGCAGGCACCTTGGATTTTCAGCAGTAGGCAGGTTATTCTGCAGAACAAACTGCTTTGTTCTCCAAGCAGAGGCAGCTTTTCATCCTTGCTTGTCATCTCTCTCTATAGATCATAGCTCATGCAAGTATTCTGTCCATCTTCATTAAGAGTAAAGTCAATGTTATACCAGTGGAAAAGATAGCAATGTGTTAATAACACTTTTCCACAATTGGTGTGTTGCCAAAATGGGACATGCCCTATTCTCTCTATGGTTAATTTGTTAATAATACTTTTCCACAACTGATGCACTGCTACAATGGAACACACCCTATCGTCTCTATGCCTGGGGAATTTCACTTTAATCACAGATGTTCTCATATCATCAACGTTTAGAAAACTAAAGAGAAACAAGAGTATTTCTTAATGCATTTTCCTTCAACAATCTTATAAGGGTGCAAGAGAACTCACACCGCAAGTGTAAGATTTTACACTTTTTTTAGTAGAGGCTCATGAGGACCTATTTGTAAAATTCTTAGAAACTTGTGTGAAACACACAAACCATCCAATACAGGTAATTATATTATTTGCACATGAATCTACTGATATTTTAATTATTGTCCATGGTCCTATGAACACAGTCAGCACCCCACTGGCTATTCAGGTCACAGCCTGACGGGGCTTCCAGCCCTGTGGCCCTGGTTCTGCCGCAGCTACAATATGTAGGTTTAAATCAAGTCTCTATCAACCTATCTGTCAATGTGACTCAGGAGTCAAAGGTTGGGGTAAAAACCCTGCTATCTCAGAAAGCCGGGATAGCTTTTTGACCAGAGATACTGCAAAAGAGATGTGTCTTTTCCTTGTCCCAGAACCAAGAGAGCACAAACTCCAGTGCCCAACCTTTCCTTCCTGTGTGTGTTTTCTATCCACATTGCTTCTCTATGACCAATTTCAGCCAGCTAGTAACTGGCTCTGCCCCATAACTCAAGGGATAATTTTATTGGGCAGTGTTTGGAGTGTCAGAGTCCTATCAAAATATTCCACAGCAATATTCTATAATTAAAGTAGGAATGTAATTTCTGGGGGCATTTCTTGGAATCTAATAGTTGATGTTAAGGTGGCTTACATCGGAGTCCCACAGATGGTGGTGTTTTAGTCAGTGTTGAACTGACTGCTTGCAGGAGATAAAAGGCTTTGTTTTAACATGGACATTCCTCGCATTAGCTCTTTGCAGTCTTGCTGTTTCAGGCTGTGGTTATGTTATGATTGGATGGAAGGATGGGCTCAGTGAGCTTTCAGAGAGGATGACAACACAGACAGACCACTCAGTGCTGCCATTCATGGTTGTCACTGTCATCTTAGTTCTCAAGGTAGAGAGTGTTGTGGTTTGAATGTACAATGTCATGCACAGGTTCATGTGTTTGAGATCTTGTGCCCCAGCTAATGGCACTGATTGAGAAGGCTGTGAAACCTTTAGAAAATGGAGCTTTGGGGGAGGGAGTAAATTACTTTAGGACAGGCTTTGAGTGACTAAGTAGTCTTTACTTATCCATCCCTTTATCCATCCATTCATCCATCTACCTACCTTCCTACCTACCTACCTATACATCTATCCATCCATCTCTCTCTTCTATATACATATGTAACCTTTCTTTCTGCCACCTAATCCTTAGATTGCCAGTCCAACTGTACTAGTGGGGTTTCTGCTCCTGTTGTATTTCTGTCAAAACCCACAAATCTCACAATTTTGGATACCAGAATCACTGTGTTGTCATTCATTCTTGAGATTAAATGTAGTTTCTTAGAGTTGATTAAGTTGAGATACTTGAAACATTTTGAACCTTTTCTGCCCATTTTTATAGGCATTTTAGGCAGAACCTGGGCAATGTTTGCTCTAGGGATAAATTTCAGACCCTGAAATGTGAGCCTCTTGTGTGCTGATAATCTGTATGATGAACTTCTTGACTTCGGTTGTGTTGAAAGAACATTCTGTCATACTCGATCGTTGTAGGTATCGTTGCTTACTCATCTTTCTCATCCTCACAAGAGCTCAGAAGGCACTAGATAATATTTATGATTCTTTTCTAACTAGTCAATGGAGACAGTCTAATTCCACTCCTTGGGTAACTTAAAATTAAAAATATTAATTCCTAGGGTGTGTGTGTGTGTGTGTGTGTGTGTGTGTGTGTGTGTGTGTGTGTGTGTTTGGCAGAGAGAGAGACAGACAGACAGACAGACAGAGAGACAGAGAGAGATATATGAAGATCTCTCTAGAAAAAGGCCCAATACACTTTTCTCCACTGTGTTCACTACATTGCTCAGCTCTATCTGTTCACAGGACCTGTTCTCACATGCACAGTAATCTGCAAAGTAACTTCCTGCGTGACCAGGACGAGGAAGCATGGCTGCTCCATGCCACGGTGGGAAACGGGCCGTATGGAACAAACATTGGTTAGAAGAGGAGTAGGACAGAGGCAGAGACAAACAAGATGACTCATGGCTTTAGAATCCACACAAGACTTTAGAGAATGAGCAATAGGAAACTATCTAAAGCTCTTAAGAAAGCAATGGTTATTATGGAAAATACACTACCAAAAATCATGTTATAGAAATATTTAAGGTATGTCAGGCAGTGGTGGCGCACACCTTTAATCCCAGCACTTGGGAGACAGAGGCAGATGGATTTCTGTGAGTTTGAGGACAACCTGGTCTACAAGAGCTAATTCCAGGACAGGCTCCAATGCTATAGAGAAACCCTGTCTTGTAACACCAAAAAAAAAAAAAAAAAGAAAAGAAAACAACAACAATAAAGAAAGGAAGAAAGAAAGAAAGAAAGAAAGATTATTTAAGGTAATTTCAGAAGGTGAGTGAAATGAGTGGCCTTTCAAAAGTCTTTCTTTTTAAAATCTGGTGCAACAACAGACACTAGCCAGTATTTCTTGAACTTGGACTGTAATAGAAAGGGAGTGTCGAACATCATTTTAAGGATAGGAAATAGACTTCTTAGCAAATAGGATATCCAGGATGAATTGAGGGATACTTCTTATGCCTGCAAGTGAACCTTAAATCTTTATTCAAGTAAAGCCTATATATACACAGAATGTACTGGAGAGAGAAAATATTACAAGGTCAAACCACGTTCCACTGGTGATAAAGTCACTATATCATACACACCACAACTCAGAGGCAGAGTCACAAAAGAACAGAGAAAAAGCAAGCCACTGGTAAAAATAAAAATAAAAAATAAAAAACCTTGATTTTCCAAAACAGAAAGGTTTCCTAGAGTGTTTAAGTATTTCTGTACTAATTCATACCTTTCTGGTGTAATTTTGCCATCTATTTAAAAGGGTCAGGCTATAAAATCATTTAAACAGCAAAAAGCTGGAATTTGAAAAGGTGCAGTTAAAATCCTGTATGTGAGTAACTAGTCCCAGGAGAATTTAAAGGGAAGTGGAAATGTCAAGACCATAAATTAGTCCTTAGTTATAGCAAAGTCTCTGTAAATGCCAGAATAACTTTGTAACATGGGTGAACATTCTTGTAAATTACCATTAAGAAACATACTATGGTCACATTCCTTAAACTTAAGAGCAGTTAATGGAATAGAAAGTAGAGGCATAGTATTATTAATTGAAGTATATCTTCCAGTTCCAGACATCAAGGCTGTATGTGAAGGCACATGAAGAGCTCATGAGGCTAAGCTTCAAACTGGGAGTATTTGATTGGGGTCCCCATAGTTTAATTGAAATCAACAGTCGCTACTTTACTATACACAACTTCATAACCATCCCTAAAGCATATGCTTTATATATATTTTACCCATTCCTTTATTGAATCCATTTAACTCTGCATTATTTTACTGATGAGTTGACCATATTTAGACAAAGATGAAGAAGACAGTTTGGGTGGTAGTAATTACCTTTTATGAGTAAAGCAGAAGACTGGATGGACAGTTCAGTAGTTAAAAGAACATACTGTTCTATGAGGACCTGTGTTTGGTTCCAACAAAGTCCTGTGACTCACAAAGGCCTGTAATGCCAGTTCTGGGGTGCCCAACACTCCTTTTGTGCCCTCTATAAGCATTGTACACACATGTGAACATATATATGTATACACATATATAAGTGCATACATAAATAAATAAAACTAATTAAATCTTAAAAACTGCACAAATTAGAACTACTCCCACAGTGGAAATGTGAGGACACTTTACGAGGAAAGGGAAGACTAAAATGTTTACTTGTTTCAGCAAGGAAAGGCAAATTCTAATTGAAATAACAGTGCAGTCTGTCCTTCAGAAACAAGTTAAACAAAATTTCTCTTCATTTGAGGGAGAAGCAAAGATGTAAACTCTGTTTTTAAAAAGTTAAATAAGAATTTATGGCACAGGAGGCAATAGAGCTGGTTCTGACTTGGCTTGATCCAATCACTGGTACTCAGTAAGGTCGAGGTGGCAATCAAATTCAGAGAACTACCCATCACAGTGTCTTTAGATTTGTCAGAAATTCATGGCTAAAGAGAAAAAAGAAACTTTGAAAACTGATTGCAGAGAGCATGTATGAAAGATTCTGACACTATTATCATAGTACAGAGCAATCTAACTGGTTTATCAGGTAGCAATCTAACCCTGTGAAGATTAGAAGCGTGCTTCAAGCACAGCATCACTGAATAATAGACACAGGCTTTCTACTCCAACAGAGTATATTTCTGGGGTGTAACATGATAAAAAAAAACACACATGGAAAGGGAGAGAGATTTTCCTGGACAACTCATTTAAATAAGTTTCTCCTGGAGAGGTCATGACTTCCTGGAGAGCACAACGAATGGTCTCAGAATGAGAATGGATAGAAGATTAAAACAAAAGAAACTAACAAATGAAAACCATTTGAGTCCAATTGTTGGAGAGATGCTGAGAATAGCCCAGGTCTGTAGCTTCTTCCCCAGTGAAGATGAGAAAATTTTATTTATTTCTGTAAGAGGAACACTGGTAGTTGAATAAAAACTGTATTCATGGAGTGTGTTTTATTATTTAGCCACATGGCTCTGTTGTCATATGCTCAATTTTTTTAGATAACATTTCAATGATAGCTTAAACAATGATATTACTATTTTACTTCAAATTCTAGGGTTATTGACATGAGTCAGTAGATAAAGGTGCTTACTGACCACCCTGGATGTACAGGGTAGATGGTAAGGATTGAATTATTGTCCACTGTTATCGATGTGCACACCATGGCGGTGAGCACATATACGCACCCACTCTCACAAAATAAATAAGTTAAAAGCTAAATTCTAAAATAGCAGGAAGATATGTCAGGAAATGAAATTTTCTCCAAGAAAAAGTCTCTTTTTTTAATCAAAAGTTTAAGCACGACTTTAGAGAACATAAATGAATTCTCCAGTCACAAGCTTCAGGACATTTCCTTCTCCCTGCATGTGAACATGTCAGTGTCTAGGACGTCCACACTGGAAGGAGGCTCAGGGCAGGAGTGGACAAACCCTTTCACTCAGACTTTTCCTTGATAGCCAGTGGTGGAAATACATTGTTGAACTTTAGTTTAACTTGGCTTAATTATACTTCAAGCTCCGATTTGAGGCTGGAAATCATTTTTTTCTATATATTTTTTTCTAGGACTGGAGATGCAGTTCTGTGGCAGAGTGTATAAAGACCTGGGTATGAAGACCAGCTACAAAGATGGGGGCAAGATGATAGTAAATACGTTGTTCACGTGGATTTGTTTGCCCTGGATTCATAGCTTCCGGGCTGGCCCTTGATGGCACTGATTTCTACCAGCCTACAAATGTTAATGTTAATTTTAGCTTATTTTGTGGCATGTGTCCTTAAAGTCACCAGACAATAACTTTATAAATTAGTTTGATACTTTTCTGATAAACTAATAGTATCTGGAACATTTAAACTCAGGAAAGCATATTGGAAGGTACAATTGATTCAAAACCAAGAGAAACATCCACAGTTCTTCAACTTCAAAATTGTTCAATGAGACTTTGTTAAGCTGTTCAGAAGTAAAAATAAACCAGCTGTGTGTGCAGCAGTAGCTATGCTAGCAGGCCAACAGCAGGGAAGCATCCCGTCTGAGCACATGACTCAGAAAGCGGGTGCTGAGCTGCCCTGAATGGACAAGACATGACAAGACACTACCATTCATGGGCAGAGTTTGAAAAAAAAAGTGAAAAACGGGAGTTGGTCAGTGAGAGAGACGATAGAATACTCCACATTCACTTCAAGCTGTTTTCTTGTCCAAATAAAGACCAAATAAAATAGATTCCATTGCTTTTGCCAAAAGGGAAAAAAAGCTTTAAGTTTGGGTTCAATTTGCTTTTATGTTTGTCTCAGGATCTAGAGTGACTGACGTTTACAAGAAGGTATTGGATTCAAGAGAAAGGAGGGCTTTTACAAAATTAAGGATACATAGTGCTTTGCAATTTATTAATTTCCACACAATTTGGCCTATGCTTCCCAAATAAATGTGTTACAAAGCAGACATCTGAGGGTTCTTTTGCCATTGCTACTTAGAAATCCTTGGTAGTCAGGAAGCTCTTGCAGTTGGTCAACTTTCCTTCCTGTTCTCTGACTGCGTTTAATTGCTACTGCCTGAATCACTCTTTGTGTTTGCCTTTTACAAGCAAAATATTGGGGTGGTCTAGAGACCCATTCTGGAATTTCTTTTGTCTGTCCTGTGTAGCCTTGTTTGGCCTGGAACCAACTCACTATATAAACAATCCTGATCTGGAACTGAAAAATCTACCTGGCTCCCGAGTGCTGAGGTTGAAAGTGAGCCACCATGCCCTGCCTCATACATTGAACAGAACAGAGCATATAGTTGTTGCTGTAAAAGGCCCAGTGAATGTTTCTTGGTGATACCCAGAAGTGGTTGGGATGGATTGCAGGATGAAGTAAGGCAACATTTTCTCTCCAAAATGAAATATTTCCTCTAGGATGAAATAGGAGGCTCACAGCCACAGACAGAAACGAAGGGTCACATGGTAGGGAGTGTGAAAACGTCTAAGATTCTTGAGGGCCACTCCAACATGTTAAAAGGGAATAAATTGTTGCTGCAGTGGAGATTCTGACCAGACAGAGAGGATCTGGGGAAAGTTGAGGGTGGGTAAATATATTGTGTGAGAAAAATTATTCGTTTTTTTCAATAAAATAATAAACATATATAGTTTTATAGGTTATAGGTTAGTTGTTGATGGTACATCGTAGTAAGAAATGGAGATAACAGATGCAGTCACCATAAGAAGATTGTTAAATATTTAGAAAAACTCAAGTACAAATATTGAACAGGTGTTTGAAATTATTACAAACAATAAAATTTATTATGTTATTTTAAATATACTATACTATAGTTTCAGATTATTTTAAATGGTCTTTCATATGTTGTATCATGAAGTAGTTCACCTAAAAGAGTGTATATTTGTGCATATATACACTCCCATGACTTCATTGTGTTGAATATTAAGTATGTATGAAGATATTTGCATAACAAATATATTCAGAACAAACTCTGAAACAGATGAGCACCTGATAAGCACCCATTGTTTATTTAGGATGCTAATTTGAAGTTATATAAAATGGCAGTGCGCTAAGTTTTGTGCACAAATAAACTATTCACAGAACTAGTTCTGAAAATAAAGGATAGCGTTAATGAGAAAATTTATGCTTCTTAAAGGTTTAAACTGGCATGAGGGGGAAAGAGAGAGAGACAGACAGACAGAGAGACAGAGAGAAAGAGAGCATATGGGCTCTTGCTATACCCACAATGCCCAGAAAAATAATAGGATATCTTGAAGCTGGAGTTATAGGTGCTTGTGAACTGGCTGCAGTGATTGCTGAAAACCCAACTCATCCTCCAGAAGGCCAGCAATGTTCTTAACTACTAATCCATCTCTCCATTCTCAAGTTCATACATCCAGCAACCTGTCAATTATATACAACTATTATAGACAGAGATAATAAGAGGTAAATCTCTGAAAATACACAGCAAATTCTTAGTTTTTGGCTAGCCTGCCCATTTGAATATTTCATATTTAAGTGTTGAAAGCCTATGAGATTAAAAATTACACCTTCAATAAGAAAATAGAATAGACCACTGGAAGAGTAAGTTAGTATAAAGAGAAGGCAGACAGAACTCTCTCTTCAGGCACAAAATTTTTATGCCTGATGAAACTATTAATTCCCTTCATGTGAACATCCCTACAGCATTGCTTCAAAATCAATTAAAATTTCTTGGAATACAGTGGTAAGGTATAAGCAAATTCCTGGCTTTGTCTTGAAAGGTGATTTTGTTGTATATAGGTTTTCCTGTTTTAATTTGCCTGCCTGTAAAGTTTGTCAACTCCCCATACCTTAAAAAAGTTTCCTGTGGGTAGGCTCAGGTTTTCATTCTGACCTAGGAACATCCCTGGTTCTTTGAAGTTACCTTTCAAAGCAAAAGGAAACTCAGCCAGGAAGGGCTGACTAATTGCTTCACAAGTCTGCTGCTTTTGAATGACTTACATGGCTGGATTTGAAATTATTGGCAAGCAGCTTGTCAGGGCTTAATCCCCCCCAACAGGACTCTATATCTGCTCTGTGTTTAGTAAGTTCCTCTGCTTAGATGAAAACTCATGGATACCCTGTGAACTCAGTCATGCCAGTGAAGGATGTCTCCAGCGCCAAGGCATGGCAGAAAGCAAATTAACACCCTCTAACTTTATTTAATTCAGCATGGTATGTTGCTGTCTGCTCAGAATGATGTTCCCAGTCACATTTTACACTATTCAGTATAAGAAAAGAATTTTTTAAGTCCCTATGCTCACATCTTCACACAGTCCAACACGTTTGCTTTGAGAACATAAGAGAAAAGCACTGAAGAAACATTGAGGCAGTAGTGGGAACATTCTACAACATGCATGAGAAAACACACCCACTGTCCAGCCACACAGCCCCAGATGACTGACAAGTCACTTAGGTAAAAAATGTGGTTTTAAAGACTTGTGAATGAAATGATGTGAGGTACAACCGGGAAGTTGCAAGGACACAGAAAGGTGGGGTCAGTGTATGACAATCAGCATCAGGACACCTTGTCACAGAGCTAGAACCATAGTGACAAGCACAAAGGAGTTGAATGTGTATGGAAGAAAGAGCCAGCGTCACTGATGCTTCCCTGGGCATCAGGGAATGGAGACTTACATTCAGATTAGAGCTGTGAGGGTCATCTCACTTTCAATGGCTTGAACGCTTGAGAGTAAGAATAAATGTCATGTTTGCTATGCTCTAGCTAGCTCATGATTTGAATATTGCAAACAACACTGAAATCTCTGTGGAATTTCTCCATGTATCTGAGTGCCAGATATCTGGCATAGTGTAAATTAAATCAAGGAAACATTGCAGTTCTTAAATATCCAATGTGAGTAGCATTGAAAGAGAGCTGCTGCGTCTCTCTGTTCACATCCTGTATTAGTCGGTGTTTTACACAGGGCAGGTTAAATATAGCCTCTATTTTAGTGGCTGCTTACTTTTTCAAATGTGCTTCATATTCTAGGAAACCTTGTAAACTCAGAACTTTTCCTTTTAATTTCATAACCTAGCAAGACCCTTTTCTTGTGTCCCCCAGTAAGCACCTCTCATGCCGACTGCCTGTATATAGAATTCAGCAAATTACTTCTAAGGTATGCTAGCTGGTTAACTTACACTATTAAAACTAGAGACAAAGATTGGGACTTCAAAGGAAATAAAATAGAGGGCCAGTGCCACACTGGGGTACTAATAACTGGAAGCTAGAAACTTTTAAATTGTTGGGACCACCAAGGGGAAAAAAAGGGAACAAAGTAAAAGAAATTGAAGTAAAGAAAAGAGAGGGGAGGGAGAAGAAGAAGAGAGAGGATGTGTAGCTTCTTTTCTGTTGATTGATAAAACATCATAACCAAGACAACTTGTAGAAGGAAAGGTTTGTTTGGCTTTGAGTTCTAGAGATAGGTAATTTATTTATTTATATATTTTAAACAATCTTTTCTCATTTTACATACCAATGCCAGTAACCACTCCCTCCCCCTCCTCATGCTACTTCATCTTCTCCCCCACCCAACCCTATCCCCCATCCACTCCTCAGAGAGGATAAAGCTTCCCATGGGAAGTCAACAAAATCTGGCACATTATTTTGAGGGAGGAGTAAGGCCCTACCCCCCTGTATCTAGACTGAGCAAATTATCCCCCAAAGAG
>PVIU01016751.1:0-44058 GCA_004026605.1 Ondatra zibethicus
CACTGATTTCCAAAGTGGTTGCACAAGTTTGCATTCCCACCAGCAATGGATGAGAGTTCCCCTTACTCCACATCCTCTCCAGCATAGGGAATCGTTGGTGTTTTTGATTTTGGCCATTCTGACAGGTGTAAGATGGTATCTCAAAGTTGTTTTGATCTGCATTTCTCTGATTGCTAAGGAAGTTGAACATGACCTTAAGCAAGGCAGAGGGCAGCTTGTACTTTCTTTTTCTAGAAGCTAATCTTTGAGTAGAGTGGAAAAATAGAACCGTCAGAGTAGGCACCTGTCTGCCCTTCACACAGCAGAATAAAAGGTATCATTCTGCAACCTTGAAAACGTTTTTGGCTTCTCAATTTCAAACTGCATTTTCTTGATATTTGCTAATCTTTCTTAGTCTTCAGCATTTTCCCAAGAAATTCTAGATCTGGTGTTCAAATTAATGTTGAAATTTTATACCAAATAGACACTTTCTTTTTGTCGTTTGCTCTGGAGGTCTGCAGAAACATTGAATAGTCACTGTCCTGATCCTGTCACCTCCCTCCCCTTATCAGAATGGCTCTGTTATGACTGAATTAAATGTGATTTGTAAGGTCTTCTTCCCAGTATGCTTCAAAACCATTCTTGCCACCTTGATTAATTCTCTGTTATTTCTAGCCATGTCATTTATCTCTGGAGTCAAAGACACATTTAATACTAAGTGGCATTACATCATTCAGATAATTTATCCTCATTATGAAACTGGTGCCCCTGAGTCTTGTGTTTATACAAACTTCTCAAAATAACTTTTTTTATTCAAAATGGCACAGGTGAGAGACATATCTAGCTGATGGACCAATTGGGTAATTTCAATGAAGCATAGTGATGTATCTATATAGATTCAGAGAGCCATCGAAGAGATATGTAAGTGTACCTGAAGGAGAAAGCATGAAAAAGAATCTGCTTATGAAGAATAAGCAAGAGTCTCTTACTAGAAAAATAATCGATGTTCCCTAAAGCCATAAGGCTACCAATTGAAGCATTCAGAGTCAGTGGTCAGCTACATTCCTATGACTTGTTGGTCAGAAGGGCCTAGCAGATCCCAAAAACAAAGGCTATTCTACTCTATTTGGTTGCATTAAAGAATTGGTGGTTAAGATCCTACTGCTGAACATGTTTTACAGGTTGGTGGCAAGACTTGGGAAAATAGGGCTAGGCCTGGGCATGAATGACCTGTTCCCTGTGAACTAGTCCCTATAGTAGCAGAAGTTGTCACTGAGAACTCTGAAGAGGATTAAGCTCAAAAGTCCAACTCAGCTGTGGATCATGAATGTTTCCTGGTGAAAGTTCCAGGGAAGATGTGCAAGACAACTATCTGATTGGACATAAATCCCCCTTTGTAGGGAAAATTTAGTCCTGGTGCTAGGAATTTAGAGAAAAATGCATGGCTGGGAAGGTCATGGGCTCCAGTGGGAAAGTCCACTCTGTTTATTCAATGGCTATGTTATGCCCGTCAGATTGCATTTCTAAAAGTGATTGTACCTGGACGTCACTGTTGTCATTCTCACCTTGTAATCACTGTGGGAACTCCTTAGAGCCAGTGAATGTGGCTGTGGCACAGTGGCCTAATCCTTAGCCCAAGAAAGACATCTGTATTCACTCCTTCCAAACACAGGGTCTTCTGTGGAAGCAGGGGTCAGAAAGGAAAGAATATAAGAGCCAGAACTGGGGGTGGAATGTTGTATGGCTTTCTCCTCTAAATTGAAACATGCTCTCGGAATTGGAATATTTCTCCAACGAACGAGCGGGGGGCTCACTAGCCATTGCTACATGATAAGCAGGAGATAAACAAAATGCCAGGTACTTAGGAAAAATAATTCAGATGATTCTTGAAAGGCCTCACCAACATTACAAAAATAAAAAAAGGGAAACTTGCTGAGCCATCAAGTGCTAAGAGGAAAAAAATATTTTAACAGTGGAGCTACCTGTAACCTGTGTAAAGAAATCCAGGGTTGAAGGTTTTTGAAAGTTCTACCCCTTGTTAGTGTGGACTTCCTTGTAATGCATCAGCTTTACAATTATCCCTATTCCTTGTAAATAGCCCCTCACCCATACTCTTGTTACTAATCCACTTCTCTAAAAACTCATCGACTTACCAAATTGAACATTAGTACAATTGTTATTTTGGTGTGTTGTAGGCTCAGTCTCTGCGTTGAGTAGAACTGTTGGAGGAGGTGGCTTGTTTCATTCCCAGCCGCTTGGCTAGCTCAGACCCGAAATAATCACACAGAAACTGTATTAATTAAATAACTACTTGGCCCATTAGCTCTAGCTTCTTATTTGCTAACTCTTACATATTAATTTAACCTATTTCCATTAATCTGTGTATCGCCACATGGCTTTGGCTTACTGGCAAGATTCCAACCAGTATCTATCTCTGGGGCTCCATGGCTTCTTTCTGACTCTGCCCTTCTTTCTCCCAGCATTCAGCCTAGCTTTCCCTGCCTACCTAAGTTCTGCCTTGCTTTAGGTCCAAAGCAGTTTCTTTATTGATCAATAGTACAGAGGGAAATCCCATATCATAGAACTGTATGTTAGATCTTTCTGGGGGAAAGTCTGTTCAACCAAGGACAGAGAATGCAACACAAGTTTATATGCAGGAGTGTATTAAGTAATGATCAGTGACATTCAAAATGTCAGAAAAGCAATACATCTGCTATTCCTCTGGTCAGAAACAAATACATAATATTAATATTATATATATACATATATATAATATAGATACCATACTTTTATATATTATATATACAACAAATACATGTGTAATGATATGATTATCATATCATATATGCATTGTAATATCATTTGTTTTGACCAGAGGATGCAGTGTCTTTACATATAACATGCACACACACCACTCCAAACTGAAACATTTGCCTCATGAAGAGATTCACTGGTCCCAGCCTCAGATGGTACATACAGTGTGAGTGTGTGTATGTGTGTGTGTGTGTGTGCATGTGTACTTTAAGCATATTTTTGCATGTTAGATTTCTCAAAAACAGCCATGTTAATTTCATTAATGAAAGAAAGAAGATAATTAGAAAAGGGGTTTAAAATTGTTTTTATCTTTTGTAATTCAAACTAACCACGAGCACTCACTGTTTTCTCTTGTGAATGATATGACTGACAGGGAATCTCTGGATGTCAAACTCTTTAGGTTCCAGCACAAGTTTTAAAAAGTACTTAAACTGTGACCTTAATGTAAGGAGCCATGAGACATTCACACATATTTAATAAAATATATTAAATTTGATATTCTCTTTTCTTTCTTTGTAACTATGTTTGATTTCTAAACACAAGTCCGAACCAATTTCAAATATTTCCTGATAATTTATAAGCCCAGGTCATCCTTTTTCTCACATATCTGGGTTAGTAAGACCTCTGCCTTCTGAATTCTAGCTGAGGTTGGTAATTCATTGTTTTCTGATATGCTTTTCCCATTTCTGGGTCAAACTTCTTTACAATGCAAATTTCTCAGCATGATCCGGTTTCTTCCTGGGAAGTCAATACAGTTGAACATCTGTGCTCATTTGACTCCACTCTTCCTCAGAATAATGGTAGTACCTGCTTTTCAAGGGAGCATAGAGCTCCAAGTGTTGTTGTTTCAGACACGTCATTTTATTTTTTCCGACACATTCGTTTGTTCTTTTAAGAGCCATCAGGTTCTGTACTGTGCTGTGTAAAGTCAGAAGAGGTAAAGTCTGATTCAGGAGAATGCACCACGTGTGAAGGAAGAGAAGAGTCACGGGTCCAGACAAGCCCACGCAGGAGAGAGGCCCCATCAGACACTCTGGGACATAGAGAGGATGATTAACTCCACTGTGGAGCATAGGCGATTCTATTATGAACCTTCTAGAATTTCCTTTAGGGCTGAAGGTCTCGCTCTTCCTCCTGCTGGCAGGTGCCCTCTACCAGTGGGTCTCTTCAGCAGCCTGCATCCACTCTGCTCAGTCATGCTGCTCCCCAAAGAAGGCAGCTGTTCAAAGCTCTTCTCCCACCTACCTCCCTTTGTTAAGGGGATCATCTGTGAATCTTCCTCCTGGCTTTGGAATACCAGACAGACTATTCTGGAGCTGTTTTTAATTATATCACAGTTTGTATTGAAGCACTATTACCTTCAATTTGTAGATACATTTTGGCTAAAAAGCCTACCAAGTAAACATCCTCCAAATGAATCTAACTCTACAAAGGGTTCACCTATACCAGGGTTAAAGCAGAAAAAGGCCACATGCCATTTAAAGATTCTTACAGCAAAGAGACAGGACTACTATGTTTTGTTAGGTATTGGATTTGGAAAAAAAAATAAGGTTCAGTATTGCTGGACCAGAGTATGTTTGCATGTGATGTGTTGTAAAGTTTGGAGGTAGGTGTCGCCATATTAAATAGACAGACTGAGTGTTCAAATATATGATGGTGCCTGTTATTAAGTCAAAGATTTCTCACTAGAGCATTTCCAGAGGTTGTAAACAATGGGGTAGCATGGCTGTATTTCTATAGGGAGATAATTGTTGCAATCATGCTGAGAGAAGACGGAAGGCAGAGAGATGTATGATGAGATGTCAGACAGAAAGCTTTACTGTCAGATTACACAGAAAGCCAAAATAAAAGAAGGGTACTTATATTAAGATATCTGCAGGATTTGATGAATACTAATTCATCAATTATCTACTAAAGGAGGCAAGAGAGGGTTTCCAAAGTAACATGAAATCGCAGTCATATCATTAGAGACTGTATTGTCAATGATGATACATGCCGGAGAAGCAAAATGATTTTGATTATATTCTTACATAATCACATTTCATCATAAAACCTAAGGCTAATAATGTGAGAAAAACAAAATTCGGAAAATTATGAAAATGTATTAAAATAATTTATGGAAAGCCCTTAGGACAATGCCTAGCATATAGTAAGCACTCCATTTATTTGCTTAAGAACTAAGTGGAGCTTTGTTATATTGATTTAGAAATGGACAGGCTACGTGCTGCTAATAACCTCTTGTATTTCTGAACAAGAGAAAAACATGTAAGAAATTTTCAAATGATCAATGACACAATTTTAAAACTAACATTCAAGCCAAGCTCTCACAAACAATCTCATATTTTTTTTTTAAATCATTGTTACTTATACTCTTTTCCAGGGTCATGTAGCATGCATGGGAAATCAATAGCATGAAGCAGATAACTCAACAGGCAGTAAGTCAAGGACAGACTCTAATTCTGCTCTGAACAGTGTCTGGTGCTCGAGCAGCACGCAAACATAAAGCAGTCCTCATTTCTCCTAAGCTAAAAATATTTGAAGCTTTAAAGTGTCATTACCAAACTTGGGCTGTCAATATTTGATATAGTCTTTTAACAATAACAGCCGGTTTTTACTGACTATAGCTCATATACCACAGACTAAATGAAACACTTGATAAACATCTCTCTGACCCCATTAGTGCATCTACAGGGCCCTTATTTGTGCCATTAGAATCCTTACCCAAGCTTTGGAAATTGAATTCTTGGCTCTAGATTGTGCAGATGAGATGTTGCTAGGTAGAACATTCTTAGGGGCTTTAGGACTTAAACTTGAGTAAGTCTTTTCTGAAAATCATCCTGAATATCCAAGACACAGAACGGATGAGAATAATATTTGTGCATTTTGCTTAATGGTTCACTGGAATGCTCTTATAATTCATAAAAGCACCAGTAAAAGAAAGCTGGTGAGGTAAATTTGATTCTTTCAACTGACCCTTCCTGCTGGCCTGGGCGTGCATAGGATGATCAATATCTACATTTTTCTGGGAAGCCTAAAATCAAGAGCACAATATTGTTGGGTTTATTTTGAAGAAAATTAAACAAAGGCTGAATAAGGCAAGAAAGGAAACTCAGCAGCACACAGATGGTTCACCATATATCATTACCGCTGTGTCTTGTCCATTTGTATTTTTTGTTTAAGCCCTATTCTATCTCAGACTTTCAGTGGATTATTTTTCCTCTCATTCAAATCTGGTCTATGATAGGCACTTAGTTGTTTTGATCAGTGATATGCAACTTTTTTTTCTATAACTATATTCTCTCCTTACACTGAAACTGCCTTTCAAAGAAGACAGTAGCAACCAGTATGAGCACAGACTGGGCCCTGGCTGTCAACGCCCTAGTTCTCTTTGTGAAGTCAAACAAATGTTCATAACTATGATGTGGTTATTCGTGCATACAAGGGAAATATCAGTGGCTATTAAAGTTAATGCAAAAAATTATTTATTTAAATAAATTGCAGGAATTTATATGTTTGTCTAAAATAATATTAACATTTATCAATTTAATATTTGTAATTATCTTACTTTGGTAGTCAGCAAAAAAGGGCAATGTATAAACTTTTTGCATATTTCTATTTTAGTCTGTGCCTAAAAAACAATATTAGAATATGGATCAGGTATATTTGTTGAGGTTTATTATTACATACCAAATCTGTGCACATTAAAATATTTTTTTAAATCTTTGAGAAAAAGTGAAGCCACATGAGAGTTCAGAAAAACACAGTCATCTTTATCAGGTGCTCATAACATTTTTAATATCATTTTCACTTATTTTGTTGTGTTCATTTCTACATGGTGTGGTTAAACTTATGCAGAGTTTTAAAATAATCATTATATCTTACAAGGATTGTGCAAGCATTGAATAACTCCTTATGAACTGTGACTAAACTCAAAGACCACATGTTACTCATAGTCATTGATATTCCAAAACAGACAGGTTAAAAGTGAACTAAGATAAAAACAAATAAACAAAAATGAAGAAATTTGTCATTCATATTCTATGCATCCCAATCTTGTTTTACAAAGGAGCTCATGCAGTAATGTTCCTTACCTAAAATTTCACAGAACAAAGTAAATTTTGCTGCTAAAGATTGCAAAATGAGAGTTGCCTTTCTGATCCACTATCAAAATATGAGATTCAAAGCTGAATGTCATTATTACCTTATAAAACTGCATTAAATATGATTTTAATATTAATTCTTGCACATATCTTACAATTCCTCAGTGTTCAGTGGTTCCATTACAGGTTATACTACAAGTCACTTATATCTTTCATCTCAGTTTTTAGATATACATTTTTAATACATTTTATTACAATAGCTGTCTTCCTCTGGTGGAAGTATAAATGTGTTTTATTTGATAGAGACAAATTTATAAAAGCCATGCACCAGGAAAAACAAAGTAAAAGAGGAGCAAAGGTTAGGGATGTCCATCTTATGGCTAGATATACAAGTATGAACATCAATAATAATTAAAAGGGAAAAGTCTTTAATATGACTCAGTAAGGAGATTTTAGAATGATAGTAGCTTATATCTTGTCTTGATCAATGTTCTATTGCTGTGAACAGGCACCATTACCACATGTCTTGTAAAAGAATGCATTTAATTAGGGCTTGCTTACAGTTTTAGAGGTTTAGTCCATTACCAGGATGGTGGGGAACATGGCAGCAGTCAGACAGGCTTGGGGCTGGAGAAGTAACTGAGGCATCTAGATCCTCAGGTGGCAGGAAGAAAGAGCCATTGACCTAGCCTGGGCTCTTGAAATGTCAAATCCATACCCAGTGTCCCACTTCCTCTAACAAGACCACACCTCCTAATTCTTTCAAATAATGCCATTCCTTGGTGACCAAGTATTCAAATCTGTGAGCCTATGGTGGCCATTTTCATTTTAACCATCACATAACTATACTGATGCACATTTTACAACTGCTTAGATGTACATTGTCTTGGGAACTCTCAGAATCGCCCTGTCATACAGAGCAGATACTAGTGCTTCCTTTGTTGCTCCAAACTCTTTACTGACTAATATATATGAAACAATGTAGCTTGTGTAAAGTTGAGCAATTGGGAAGTGGGAATGTGAAGATGTGAAAAAGGGCTCAGGTTTTTGGGTTTGTCACTTTGATTTGAAACTGGACTAAAGACCTGTTTCCAGTAAATGCAAAGTTTAAAGCATTTTAACTTTAACACATGAAGCAAAGAATTTGAGCTTTCACTTTTTTTCTGATGAAATTTAGTAGGGAAATATATTGACACAAATTTGTACCTGGAATGATGTGAGTTTCAAGAATGAATGCCTTGAAAGGTAAGTGAGTAAAAGGAGTCACATTCTTCACTTAATCATTTCTGATTTATGCTGTTGGTGGAGGCCGTTCATTTGTTCGTGGTGGCCTAGACATGAAATAACCATGTAGAAACTGTTTTAATTACAACACTTCTTGTCCAATAGCTTAAGCATATTGCTAGCTAACTCTTATATCTTAAATTAACCTATTTCTATTATTTTATATTTTAACATGAGTGTCGTGGCTTACCAGCAAGCTTCCAACTGCCAGCTTGTGTCTTTCTCCTCTGTTGGCTCCATCACTTCTCTCCGATTCTTCCTACTTTCTCAAGATATCTCTTTTTCAGCCTTGCTATATTCTGTTAAGCCATGGGCCTAAAGCAGCTTCTTTATTAACCAATAAAAGCAGCACATATATAGAAGGAGGTCCTAAACCATTCTGCCATTCTTTTTTTGTTTTGTTTTGTTTTTGGTTTCTTGTCTTGTTTGTTTTTTGTTTGTGTGTTTGTTTTTTTTTCTTTCTTTCTTTTTTCTTTTTGTTTTTTTTGAGACAGGGTTTCTCTGTGGCTTTTGAGCCTGTCCTGGAACTAGCTCTTAGACCCAGGTTGGTCTCGAACTCACAGAGATCTGCCTGCCTCTGCCTCCCGAGTGCTGGGATTAAAGGCGTGTGCCACCACCGACCGGCATTGTTTTTCAAGAATAAGGTCCATAGTGGCTGATGCAGTTTGCACACTCATTAGCAGTGAGTTAGTGTTCTCCTTTCCCCACATCCTAATAAGCATTTGTTTTCAGATTTTTTCTTTGTTACTCTTCCACATCCGGGATAAGATAAAACTCTTAAGGTAGTTTTAATTTTCATTTTCCAGAAAACTAAGAATGTTGAAAACTTTTGGTTGTGAGCCTAAACTTTAATGGATGAACTGGAAGTCAGGTTGATATCCATGATGAGTGTACCCACAGGAAATCATGTGGAAGTTCTTGATCCATGCTGCCACTTGCTTCTATGGGCAAGGAAGCTTATTTTGCAGTGGTATCGATGGATGTAAATTCATAACTAAAAAAGAGTCATTAAAGGCTTCTGTGATTCACCCCTCCAAAAAAAAGTCTAGATAGGAAACTATTGAAGAGGAGTTCTTAAAACTTGTGATAAAGAAGCTGTGACACTTCACAGTTGATGGCTTCTGGTGGGACTGGGCACTGGGTGTTTGACTATGCTCCACTGAGTATTTATGGTCAACACTAATTGGACTTGGTTTTTCCTGGTTCTTTTTTTTTTCTTTTCTTTCTTTTTTTTGGGGGGGGCAGGTTGTAAGGGTCAGAGGGTGAGGGTAGAGCTAGGACGAAAAAGAAGCAAATGTGATGGGGTTCCATTGTTTGAAAATTTCAAATTATTAATAAAACCATTATGTTTGGTGGAATAATGTTAAACACTCTAAAATATTTCTTAGCTATTTTTATTTTTTTTCTGCCTTTTTCTTGAAAGAACTCTTTTGTACCGTCCTTCTTTTTAATTGTGTTATTTAATGCCTTGGATTTTATTTTTTCAGCTCTTGGTATATTCTAGATAAAATCTTTCTGCCAGATGTTTAATGAGTAAAGAATTTTTTTTCTGACTTTATAACCTGCCTCATAAATCTAATAATGGCGCCTTTGCTTTATGGAAGCTTTTTAGTTTGTGGAAGTCCCACTTGTTAATTGTTGATCTAATACCTTCTTTATTAGAATGCTCTTACAAATATCCTTCCCAGTTCCTTTCTCTTCTGTCAGATTCAAGGTATCACATCAGTTACGAGGGCCTTTGATCCTGTTGTATTTCATGAAAAATGTGACATAATGATATTTGCTTTAATTCCTCTGTGTGTAACTTATAGTTAATATGTAAAATTTGTTCATTTTTAAAGATGCTATTTTTTTCTAATATGTATTTTTGCCCTCATTGTCAAAAATTAGGTAGTTGTGAGTTTACATGTTGGTACTAATTCTATTCTATTGGCTATTGTGTCTGATTTTATGCCACTACCATGCTATTTTTTATAACTATTGCTTTATGGTATAATTTCAATTCTGGGATGATAATTGCTCCAATATTCAGAGAATGATAGTGAAGACATGGAAATACCATTATTGAACATTTTTCTCACATTTGTAAATGTTAGTTTTGTATAAGCATATATGTGTCTTCTGTTTGGAATAAATTTAGAGATTAGAAATTATGAAGGGTAAATAGAGGAGATATTACAAAGGAAGGGAGAGAGAACAAAGTTCCCTAGCTTATCTGCAGGTAGGACACCACTGTAGATCAAAGGGTTTGGGACTGGGTTGGTGTTTATGGTTCTCTTTTTGTAGTATACCAGGTATAAGACTATACCTAATATGCCAGAATGTAGGGGTAAGGCCTCTATTTGGGCACCAGCTCAACTTCTCCATGTTCAATGAGTTGTGTATGGTTGTTTTCTTCAGCAATGGGACGTTGCTATCAGTTTATAGAGAGTGTTTCGTTGGCTTGGCAAAGGTCTGTAGTGTCAGGTATGGGTTCCAATGAAAATGAACTTGGGAGGACTTACATAACATTTGTGTTACTATTGTACCAGTGGATATCTTTTGCAGTTGCTATCATAGGCTGTAGGGTTCATAACTGAGTGAGATAGATGATTTATTTTCTTTTCCAGTAGCATATATGAGCTCTTGTTAGTAGAGTTGGAGCTTCTAATGGCTACCAGCTTGATTTCTCTGTGCTGAGTAATGTAAGAATGTGGTTTCCTCAAATAAGTTCTCAACATCTGTTTGTGGAGGGTGATGAATAGCATTGACAGTATTCTGGAATTTTGGATGGGTCCATAAAGGTTATTGGTCAACCACTCAAAAATACATACCTACTCCTGGCACTTGGGGTTTTATTTTTATGATTCTTAGTAGGTGAGTTGTATTTCTGATCATATGACAATTCTATTTATGTAGTATATATTTTAGGAAGAGTACACATTTAGTAGGATTCCACACAGGATTTCAAAAGGGCTTAGTATTAGTAATCCCTTTCCATAAACCCTTCTTTACTCTGCCTTCCCACCCACCTCTTCTTTGAATCTTCCTGTTCTATATTTCCCTTTATCCCTATATAATATTTATTTATTCTATTTGACCTTTCATGGAAGATTGGCTTCATTCCTCTGGTCCCTCATGAGCCACCATACCTCTGTGCATATTATAAATGAAACATACATATTTAAAAGTTAAAAAAATATTTCATTTAAGAGAAACATACAATGTTTGTCTTTCTGCATTTGGCTTAATTCATTTTAGCAAGGGGGGCCCACTTGTTCTTCCTGGCCACCCAGCCAGCTTACACCTGAAATAATTACACCTGAAATAATAAACTGTATTAATTAAAACACTGCTTGGCCCATCAGCTCGAGCTTCTTTTTGGCTAATCTTACATCTTAATTTAACCCATCTCCATTAAACTGTGCATTACTACCAGGTTGTGGCCTACTAGCATAGTTTCAGCAGGTCTATCTCTGGCATCTCTCTCTCTGCTGTCCTTTTCCCAGCATTTAGTTCTGTCTTCCACACCTACCTAAGTTCTGCCCTATCAACAAACCAAGGCAGATTTTTTGTTCATTAATGGTAATCACAACACACAGAGGTGACTCACACATCAATTCATTCATAATGATTTCATTTTTCTTAATAGCTAATATTCCATTTTATAACTATGTAACTGTTTTTTCCCATTCATTGGGTAATGAACAAATAGGCTGTTTCCAATTCATGGTTATTATGGTTATTATGCAAAGAAGATGGATGAACAAGTATCTCTGTGGTAAGTTGCAGAGTCCTTTGGGTATATGCCCAAGAGTGGTATACTGGATCATATGATAGGTCTATATTTAACATTTTGAGAAACCTCAACATTGATGGGTGCTTTAACTTCCACTCCCACCTGTTATGAATATGTCCTCCCCCTTCTTCATGTCCTTACCAGAATCTGTTTTCATTTCCTTTATTAATCTTGGTCATTTTGACTGAGGTAAAAAGAAATTGTTAACTAATTTTAATTTGCATTCCACTGACTGTTTATGGTTTTCTCAGTCATTTGCCTTTCATCTTTTGAGCATTTTCTAAATAGTCCTACACCACATTTCTAATTGGACTATTTTTTCTTGCTGTTCAGTCTTTTGAGTTCTTTGTATATTCTAAATATTCACCCCTTTTCAAAAATATTCAAAAAGAATTTTTCTTGTTCTGTAGGCTAACAATTTCTTAAATTATAGTTTCTTTTGACTTTCAGAAACTTTTTAGCTCCATGAGGTTCTGCTTATTAATTTCTGTGTTGTCAATGTCTTCTTGAGAAAGTACTTTCCTGCCACTATTATAAGTTCAAGACTATTTATTACTATCTTTTCTATCACATTTTTTATAAAAGCTTGCCTTATGTTTAAGTCCTTAAATACACTTGAAGCAAAGTTTTGGACAGGTTGATAGATATTGATCTATTTTATTCTTCTGTCCACAGCTATCCCTTTTAATCAGTATCATTTGTTGATGATGCTATCTTTCCTCCAGTTTGTATTGTTGGCTTCCTTATCAAAACCTGGCCACCATAGGTCTATAGAATTGTATCCAAGTGTTCAATCTATTCCATTGCTCAACATGTCTGATTTTATGCCATTCTCATGTCGCTTTATTTCAGCTTAGGATAATGTAAAATGTGGGGTCATGATAACTCTAGAGGTTCTTTTATTATTGGTGTTACTTCATCTTCTGCCCTTCTTCTGTATTGACCACACATGCCCTCCAAAATAAAAACTTCCTCCCAATTTTTCTGTTTTCTCCATCATATCATCTATATCCTGGTATTCCCTTTGCAAGCTGCCCCAACACTAAGTCCCACGATTCCATTTTACTTTCTTTGATTTCTACAGTTACTCTGTGGTGTTTACTCATATCTGAAGATCTTGAGTTAGGAAGCACAGATGTGGCATTAGATTTCTATGTTTGAATTACTTCACTAAATATTATCTTCTTATGTTCCCCATTTACCTGCACATTTCAGGATTCATCTTTCTTCACTGTGGAATAATAGTATTCCATTTTGTACCTATAGTACATTTTCATTATTCATTCATTAATTGAAAAAGAACTTTTATTTATTTAGGTTGTTTCTACTTCCTAGCTATTATGATTATGGCAGCAATAATCATTTCTGATAAAGTTTCTGTGGAATAAGATATCCACAGATATGCCAAGAAGTGGTATATCTGGGTCATATAAGAGATTCATTTTTATTTTCTGAGGATCATTTGTATAGATTTCTTAAGTGGCTGCACTAGTTTGCATTCCACCAACAGAGGCTAGTGTTGACCTTTTCCCACATTCTCATGAATATTTGTCAGTTGTTTTGTTGATCTTAGCAATTCTGAATAGGGTAAGATCAAATATTATAGTTGTTTTAATTTACATTTCTCTAATTGATAATGTCGATTAAAACTTCTTGAAGTGTTTCTTAGCAATTTTAATTTCTTCTACTGAGAACTTTCTGTTTAGGTCTCTAGTCTGGTTTTAATTGGGTCATTTTTTTCCCTTGGATTTTGTTTTTGTTTTTGCATATTCTGCATATTATCAGCATTATCAGTTCTGTAGCTGGCAAACATTCTCTCCAGTTGTGTGGATTTCATCTTCACTCAATCAATTACTTCCTTAGCTGTACAGTTTTTTTAACTATTGGGGTGTTTATTTAACAATTGCTGACCTTAATTCCTGGGTGAATGGCATCCTATTCAGAATAGTCCTTTCTTACATCTATATCTTGTTGGGTATTGCTTATGTTTTTGTTGTTTTGTTTTGTTTTGTAGCAGTAAAAGCATTTCAGGTTTCACATTGGGGTCTTTTATACATTTGATATTATTTTCTGTTCAGGATTATAAATTTGAGTTCAATTTCATTCTTCTACATACTGACATCCAGTTTTCCCAGCAATAGAAAAAAAATCCTAAAATTCACAGATCGTCAAAAGCCCCCAGACAGCCAATGAAATCAGAGTATAATGAACTATGCTGGAGGGGTTACCATTCCAGCTTTTAAACCACATTAAAGGGATATAGTAATAAAGAGTATTGTACTGGCATAGAAACAGGCATGCAGAACAATGGAGTACAACAGAAGGCCCCAACATGAACAAATGCAATCACAGTTATGTGATAATTGACAAAGATGCCCAAAACATACAATGGAGAAATGAGAGCATCTTCAACAAATGGTACTGGGAAAACTGGAATATAAGATTTAATTTTTCTTTACGTGTATTGATTTTTTATCAGCATGTATGTTCATGGCAATTTCTGTGACATGTGGCAAGAGAAGTTAGAGGTGGTTAGATCTGCTATTGAAATTGGAGTTAAAGATGGTTGAGTGCCACTCTGGGTGTGCTATGAATCAAATCTGGGTTCTCCATAAGAGCAGCAAGAGTTCTTAAATGCTGAGCCATCTTTCCTAAAATGTAAACTTGTAAACCATGTATTCTTGATTCTCCAGTTTTTACTATGTCTATTGCAGTGATGTGATTTTCATTAATTTGTTCCTTTTCTTATTAAATTGGCTAAAGATTTGCTAATTTTGTCTTTTCAAAGAACTAATTGTTTGTTTCATTGATTATTTGGAATTTTTCAATGTCTGTTTCAGTGCTAATTTTAATTATCTCATTTTATCTACTGTTTGGAGGGGGGTTGTTCAAGTTTATCTTTGCTCTTCATGTGCATAATTAAGTTATTAGATTCATATCTAATGTTATATAACACTTAGTGCTGTAAACTTTCTTTAGGGACTGCCAATATTGTGCCCCATAGATTCTAGTATATTGTATTCTAATTTTAATATAATTCTAAGAATTTTTAAATTATTTCTTTTAATTCAAATTATTATTCCCCTCTGTGTTGTTTAATTTTCATGTTCTTGCGAACTTCCTGTAGTTCTCAGTTCCATTAATATCTAAATTTATTCAATTTTGTGGTCAAGCAGGTTGTAAAGGACCTCCCCTCCTACTGATTCTTGTGCTATTCCCTAACATATAGTCAATTGAGAGGAAGTTCAATGTTCACAAGAGTATATGTTCTTCTGTATTTGACTAGAATGATTTGTAGATTTTTCTTTCATTCTACCGGAGTAATGAAATCATTTAACTCCAAGGGTTCTCTGATTAGCTTTTATCTTGAGGACCTTTCAGTGAAGGAGGAGTATAGAACTCACCCATTGTCACCACTCTTTCTTGTTGTATAGTTGTGTCTTTTAGGTCTAATATTACTTCATTGAATGAAATTCAGTACACCCGTGTTTTGTGCTTTTAAGCTTAGAATTACAATATATTTTTGTGAGGATTTCTCCTTTAGAGATTACTAAGTGACCTGTCTTATCTCTCTGGCTAGTTTTGGTTGAAAGCTTTTTTTTTTTTAACCACACAGTAGAATTGCTATACCTGCTCATTTCTTACTTCCCTTTGCTTGAAAAAGCACTTCTAGACACTTTATCTTAAGACTGAATCTATTGTGGATGTTGAAGTGTATTTTGTGTATGCAATAAAAAGATGGACTTTTGTTTTCTACTGAAATACAACAGTTTATGTTTCTTATTATTGAAACAAGATTGCTAATAGCAGTAGCTATTGGAAATAATGGTGATTTGTTTTGGTCATTTCATTGTACATGCCTTGTTTGGGAGCAGCTTTTGAATAACTGTTATGGAATTGTTTATTTAATCTCTGTGCCTCGGTGGGTCTATCTGTCCTTTCGGCAGACTAGAGGGTTCTTTCCTGTATCCTTGTATCCATGGAAGAGCTGTCCTAGTATTCATACATTTTTTAATCTGTTTTATAACAAATGTATTTATTTTTCCTTAATATTCAATGAATGGTTTTCATTGGATAAAATATTCCAGGTTAACAAATGTAGCCTTTCATAACTTAGAAAACACATTTTCAAGTACTCTATGCTTTTAAATTTTCTCCTGAAAAGTCAGGTATTATTTTGATATTTTTGCTTATATGTGAATGTATCTTTCCTTCTTGAAGCCCTTTCTTTTATGGTCCTGTGTATTTGGTATTCTTTAGGCCTATTTTACTTGGAAGAGCATCTTTCTCTAAGTTATAAAATTTTTCTATAATCTTATTGAAAATATTTTTATTAATTAAATTTATTCATTTATTATACATCCTGCCCACAGTTTCCTATCCCCTCATCTCCCCAAGTCCACTCCTCTGCTTCTGTTCAATGGTGTTCTCCTCCGTCTTTCACAACCTAAATCTAAATCCTAAGCCTTTAGATGGTGTTCCCAAGCCTCTTCTATGTTCTGCTCACAATAAAAAACAAAGCAAAAAAAAGCAAAAATGAAAACAAATCATGTCATTGACCTTTATAGACAAAGCTCTTGACCTGTTAAGAGTCATTTAGTTCCTCTATTTTATCCTCTAGCTATGGTGCTTTAGTTTCTACCTTAGTCATTTACTGGTGCAGATTACATAAAGGTTCTAAGCATCATTTCAGATTATAGGTTTTCTTTAGCCAGTATACCTCTTTGATGAATTGCATTTTCATATCTCTGAGTACCTTCCTTTTTTTTATCCATCCATCTTTTTTTCCATGAATGCTTAGTCATGTATTCGTTTAGTTGCCTGAAGTTACTTTTAATGTTATTTTACATTTTGTGTTGTATCTCATACAAGTTACTTTCATTAGGCGTCATTATTTTTGGATTAGTAACTTGTGAAGACTTCCTATCTTTTCTTGATTTTTCTACATTGTTTCTGTTTTTGCAGGGAGACTGTACCTCTGGAATAGTTTGTTGGATAAGCTCTTACTTCTTTTGCTTTTAGTTCAAGTCACCTTTCTTCTTTAATTGGAGGTATACTCAATATTCTAAAGAACACTAAACAAGTTTAAATAGAGTTTAGATGCCTCTTTTTTGATGTTCATGAGCAGGAAGTTACAGAGCAGTATAATTGGTCCTAAGCAATGGAAGCTGGAATCTCTGGAAGGACTTTCTAACAGAACAGAACATGACAAACATGGTGCCAGCAGGTTCTTTCCCTTCCCCCTTACTTCTACCTTGCTGAACCGTTATATCACTTTCCTAAAGCTAGTTACCAAGGTCTGGTCCCTTAATTGGCCACTTCCTTATGCTTGATTAAAACTCCAAATTCCTGCTATCAAAACACCATGGTCCAGCAATCAAAACTGATTATTTGGCTACGCTGGCTAACAGGTCCAATTTGTACTTACCAACTTACTTTAGCACATACTTTCTCCTTAAAAATCAGACCTGCATAAATACCAAGGAATACCAAAGAAGCTGTCCTTATTCAGTCCAGAGGCACCCCTCCCTTACATCCCTGCTTGCCTCTCCAGGTTAGTAAATCTCCTTTGTTCTGACAAGTTGGTCTTTGAGGGTATTCTGTACTGAATTCTAGGCCCCTTCACCCATACTTTCTGAAAAAGGTGCAGAGAGGGTGTCCATAGCAAAATTTCTAGGAAGTGTGGGCAAGCCTCATGCTGTTGATTGGTGACAGATTCTTTGAACATAGTTCCTGGGTTGTGCTTCCTATTCTGAACAGACACAGGGCAAATAAAGGTACCCTGTGAAATTACCTGGTGCAAGTGTAAAGGAAACTCAGAACATGCAACAATCCCATTTTATAATTTATTGGGGGGAGGTGTACAGGCCTGGTAGGTCAGTGTTCAGAGAGAGAGAGAGAGAGAGAGAGAGAGAGAGAGATGAAGATGGTGTGTCCAGCTTTTAAGGGCTGCCTAGTGAATGCACTGCTAGCTGACAAGCTCACTCATGCATACAAGGACTCACTCAGTTGCACCATACATAGGTGATGCAACCATGTTGCACATGGGTAATGCCTGAGGACTTGAGCACACATGCATAGCCCTGGAACCCTGAAGTCTCAGCCATACTGTGGCTGAATCATAACATTCCACCCTTATTTTATTATAAAAATTTGGGGAGTTTGAGGTCTTTAATAGGTGGGAATGGGGCATCATAAGGTCTTTCGTGACCACTTCCTGATGATTTTGTGGTTGTCATCAGGTCTCTCGAGACTGGTTTTTGCTGATTTTGTGGGTGTCTGAGAGTTGAGATGCTTGACCACGTCCAGGGGTGACTGATTACTTATGTCTTTTTTTCAGGCTCTGTGGAACTGGCTGGCTGGCAGCTTAGACCTCACAAGATGCTGGAAAGGCAGAAAGTTATGTCTGGAAAAAATTTTAGATCCTAGTGATTAAGGGGAGAGAGTCTCAAGATGGAAGATAGAGGATTTTTTGGGGGGGAGGGGAGGGTTAAAGGAGGGAATTTCCCAGGGGTTCCAGAGACCAGGAATAATAAGGGGAGAATTAAATGATACTTATTCTGAGTGAGTCTGGTCTGTTTAGATAGGTCCAGTTGGCTCCTTGGAGCTTATGAAAAATATGTCTGTAAAGAAATAAATTTTAGACATATTAAAAACTTATTATTATGATGGTATAGTGTTGGAATAAAAGACAGTGGGGAGGAGGGAGGAAAAGAAGGGGGATTTATTATTAGAAAGGGGGATTATTAGACCCCTCAGTGTTTTACCTGAAGCAACTCTTAAGGCACTTGTTCTCTTTAGCATCATGGTATCACCTTAACATCCAGGAGACACTGCTGCAGTCAGTGATAAACCTGTTATGTTAAAGTCTGTTTTGTGAGTTTTGGTGTCTGGGGCTCTGAATGTCCAAAAACTCGTTATTGCTTCTTACCACCTGGGCTTTTGGCAATCCTTGTACCTTTGGCTCTATGTTTAATGATGGTCCCTGTGATAACAGCTGAGTGGTTAACTGGAAATTTAAGTGTGACACTGGAGATATAATGAAGTTGGCAAAGCAGATTGGAGGAAGAGGAAGAAGTAGAGTATATGGAGTTTTTGGCACAGGAGGGTTGAGTACAGTGATGAAACTTTTATTTTTCTGGAACTGGAGAAAAAGTGGCTGATCTTGATGTCTTCTGGAACTTTAGGGCGTAGGGCCCTTTTTGAGTTACCATATATGGAGGGGTATCTCGAGCTGGAAGAGTAAAAGGTTTAAGGTGAGACAGGTGGATCCAATGAGAAAGTCCCTCAAGTTGGGCAGCTGTGGGAGTGACAAGAATTACTTTAAAGGGGCCCTGCCATTTTGGGGAAAGGGGTGAGGGGCATTGGTTTGAGGGAGAGAATAGTACCTGATCTCCTATTTTAATCAGTGGTGAGCGTAAATTGGCACATTGTTGAGGTAAAATTCCATAATAGGAGGGAGCGAAGATGGGATAACAGCACAGTAAGCAGGTGATCAGGAAGGGGAGAGGTTTTAGGTGAGAGGCTGGAGGTTCAAACCAGCTGCCCATACACGAGTTCAAAGGGCAAGATGGAAAGGGGGCTTTTGGGGAGAGCCCTAAGCCTATGAAGGGCCAGAAGCAAAAGTTTTATCCAGTCAAGGTGAAGCGCCTGTGACATATTAATGAGAACATTTTTTAAGGAACAGTTTGTTCTACCTTCCCAGAAGACTGAGGATAGCATGGGATATGAAAATGCCAGGGAATGTTAAGAGCCTAACATAAAGTTAGAGAGATCTGAGAGGTAAACTCTGGGACATTATCTGACTGAAGAGAGGTTGGGATTCCAAACTGGGGGATGATTTCTTGAAGAAGAACATTGGAAACTGCCTGGGCCCGCCTGTTAGTGTTTGGAAATGCTTCAGTCCACCCACAGATAGTGTCCACCAAAACCAAGAGATATTTACCTCATCTGACTTGGACATATGAGTAAAATCAAGCTGCTGGTCAGTTCCCGGAAGGCAGCCCTGGCCTGGTGGCTGGGAAAAAGGAAGCTATGATATTTGGTCTTGGGATCTGATTTTTGACAGATTTTACAAGAGGTAGTGATAGCTTTAAAGAACTCTAAGTCCTCAGGGGTGGGTGGGAGGTGAGCCTTGACAAAGTGAAACCGAGCTTTGCTATTAGGATGAAAGAGCTGATGTAGGCAGGACAGAATTTGCTGGGTGTCAGCGGGTGTCTGCGCGACTGTGGGCTGTACTGTATGAACTCCCGAGGTGATTTGGGGTAGGTTTGGGTTCTGGAATGCTGCTGTTCTAGCTGCTTGGTCAGCCCAGTTATTTTCCTTGGAAATAATGGAACTGGTGGTCTGATAAGACCAACAGTCAATAATTCCTATAGCTTTGGGGAGGCTTTTAACAGGTCCATAATGTAACCTGAGTTAGTTATGGATCATCTTTTTTTCGTAAGAAGCCTGTGCTCCTTCCAGATAGCTATGTGGGACAGGAGGATATGAAAGGCATATTTGGAGTCTTTGTAAACATTTAAAGATTGTCTCTTTGCTAACTGGAAGGCACAGGTAAGGGCTCTTAATTCAGCCTGCTGATTAGTGTTATGAGCAGGGAGTGCCTGTGCCTCCACCATCCCAATATCTGACACTATGGCTCTATGGGTCTCTTTACATAAAAAGGAACTGCTATCTGTGTACCAGGTATAAGTGGCCTGGGACAGCTTGCCCTCCTGTATATGTGAGGGGTGGGCCAGTAGAGGAGCTAAGGTTTCTATGCAGGAAAGAGATGGGGAATAATTAATGTTAGGTAGGTAGGAGATTTGAGATATTAAGGGGTGGGCAGGATTGGAAAGTGAGTGTGGCATTTTCTTTTTTTTTAATTTTTTTTTATTTCTCTCTGCTCCCCTCCCTGACACTCCCCTCCCTCCCTCAACCCTCCCCCAAGGTCCCCATGCTCCCAAATTATTCAGGAGATCTTGTCTTTTTATACTTTCTACTTCCCACGTAGATTATATCTATGTAGGTCTCTCTTAGTGTCCGTATTGTTGTCTAAATTCTCTGGGATTGTGGTTTGTAAGATGGTTTTCTTTGCCTTATGTTTAAAAACTACCTATGAGTGAGTACATGTGATAATTGTCTTTCTGTGTCTGGGTTACCTCACTCAAAATAATGCTTTCTAGTTCCATCCATTTTCCTGCAAAATTTAGGCTGTTGTTATTTTTTTTCTGCTATGTAGTACTCCATTGTGTAAATGTACCACATTTTTTAATCCATTCTTTAATCGAGGGGCATTTAGGTTTTTTCCAGTTTCTGGCTATGACGAATAAAGCTGCTATGAACATAGTTGAGCACATGTCCTTGTGGCACGATTGAGCATCTTTTGGGTATATACCCAAAAGTGGTATTACTGGGTCTTGAGGAAGTTGCCACCTGGAGGGAAAGAGCTGAAGAAGAGGGTAAGGTAAGCCTTTGTAAGGTAAGAGATGGGACAGATTGTGATGGGAGAAGACAGTAGTGGGTGACCCAAAGGTTAGTTTTTTTGACTCATGAGTAAGAAGCTTAGTGGCTCACTAAAGTGCCTATGCAGGGTTCCCATCAATGAGTGGCGAGGTCCAGCTTCTTGGACGGGTATGCTACAGATGCAAAGGAAGGTCCCAGCTGATGTCGTAGGACCCCAAGGTCACATAGAGGGATGAGTTCAATCTGGGAGATGAAGAGCTGGGACCTGGATAAAGGCCTGCTGGAGTCTCTGAAAGTGTTTAGTAATGGGATGGAGAAGGGGCTCATGCAGAGAGCTGAGAGCTGCCTCGTATAAGGAGCAGGTGAGGAGAGAAAAGAGGGGATCCAGGAATGCAGGAAGCCAGCTATTCCTAGGAACAACAAAACCTCATCTTTTGTAGAAGGAACTGCAAGGGATTGAATTAACTTTTTTTCTGCCTAGGGTAATAGCTTTTTGGATTTGGGGTATTAGTTAATCCCAAGTAAATGACCTGAAAGGTAGACAGTTGGACCTTAGAAGGTGAGACTTTATAGCCCTTTTTAGACAGGAAATTTAAAAGAGTGGAGGTATCAGTTTTGCTGATCTCCAAGGATGGACTTCAAAGTAAGATATCATATACATACTGTATGAGTTTAGACTTATCAAGAGACAGTGAAAGTAGATCAGAAACTAAAGCCTGACCAAATAGGTGTGGGCTGTCCTGGAATCCCTTGGGAAGGATGGTCCAGGTGAGCTGTGTGGAGAGGTGAGTATCAGTGTCAGTCCAGGTGAAGGCAAATATATTTTGAGACTGAGAGCTGAGAGGAATAGAGAAAAAAGTATACTTAAGATCTAGAACTAAGAAGTGGGAAGTTCTTGGGGGAGGGGATAGTGGAAAGAAGTGTGGATTAGGAACTACATGATGAAGAGGGACAACTGTGGAGTTAACGAACCAGAGGTCTTGAACCAGGCGATAGGTTCCATGAGGATTTTTTAACAACAAGTATAGGGGTTTTAAAGGGAGAAGATGTGGGGTGAAGTAGCTTTTATTCTTAGAAGGTTAGAGATAATAGGCTTAAGTCTCTGGAGAGAGAGGGGATACTGAGCTTGGATAATGTACTTAGTAGGATCCTGTAATTGTATAATGATGGGGGAATGGTGGTTAGCAATAGAGAGGTTTTGGGTGTCCCAGACTTGGGGGGGTTCCACCTGAGAGGCTGGTAGAGAAAAAGACACATTGAAGCAGAGGTTGGGAGGATAGAAGGAGGAGGAAGGGAACTGTTGGTGAGTCTGGAGTAAGGTGAATTGAAGGAGCAAACAAAATGGAAGCTCCTACTTTTGCTAAAAAATCTCTTTCCATAAAAGGTACTGGGAAGGTTGGGATGACTAAGAATGAATGAGTGAGATAAACACTTCTAAAAACACAGTTAAGTGGTGGGGTCTGCTGAGGTAGATAAGGCTACCCCAACAATAAGTAAACTAGAAGGAGAGGTAGGCCTCCAGAATTTCCTCAGTACCAAGTATGAGGTGTTCAAGGGAAAGGAGATAGGCCATCCTGACTCTGTGGTGTTTACCCATGGCTCCCTGTTACAGATGATAGTTGTGGTAGGGTCAAAGTAGCCTGGGTAGCCTCACTCATCCATGGCCAGACATAGAAGGTCAACTTGGGAATTTTCTAGGTTTGATGTCTCCATGCCATGATGTGCACGAGGACAATCAGCTACCCAATGTCCTTCCCTATGGCATCTTGGACAAGATTCACATGGGACCAAGATGAGGATTAGGGCATGCTCAGGTCCAGTGACCAGTTCTACCACATTTGAAACATGGGCCTGGCAGTTCTCGAGCCCCAGGAGGCAAGGGAGCAACAGAGACAGCACAGGTCTGTTGCCTCAGCCAGTCAGAGGGCCATGGGTAGCATGTGACAGTGGTGGTTGCAGGCTTTGCCATTCCTTGCATGGTACACCTTAAAAGCCATCTCTAAATCCACTTAGGAGTTTATTAGGAGGGAGGTGTATAGGCCTGGTGTGGTCGATGTGCAGAGAGGGAGAAAGAGAACTGAAGATGGTGTCCAGCTTTTAAGGGCTGCTTAGCACATATGCACAGGGGGATCACATGATTACATCATATGCAGATGATGGAGCTCATGCATGGGCCCAAGGGCTCACACAATTGCGTCATACATAGGTGATGCTATACATACATACATACATACATACATGCTGCACGTGGCTCATGCCTGAGGGCTTGTCCGCTCATGTGTGACCCTGGAACCAAGAAGTGTCAGACAGCCATATTGTGGCTGAAATCATAACACACTGTTCACTGTGTGAGGCAATACTGAGCACAGCATCCAACCTTCCATACAGATAGAGGTTATGGCTACAGATCATCAGAAGTCTGTTGAAGGCTCGAAGGATTCCATAGCTGGGCCTCAGATGGACAGAGGTGGGGCTTTCTAGCTGAAGGAGGTATGTAGGACACTATAAGGTCCTCAGTTTGTAGGACTTGGGTCACAATAGGGTCATGTTTGTTACCTGAGGGAGAAGACATGGCTCTCAGGTAGAAGGTATGGGTTTCCAGTCAGGATGGATAATTCTACTTGGGGCGTTTTACTTTTAATTTTGTGCTTATGTGTTTGTTTGTGTGGGGGATATGACTACATAAATGTAGGTACCAAAATATGCCAGAATATGTGATTGGATCTCCTGGAACTACAGTTGCAGGTGGTTGTTGACGGGGGTTTGTATCCATCTGGTCCCGCAGCAATTCAATCCCAAAGAAACATACAGAGGCTTACATTAATTATCAACTGGTTGTCCTATTAACTCAGGCTCCTTATTAACTCTTAAATCTTACATTAATCCATAATTTATGTCTGTGTTAGCCACGTGTCTTGGTGTCTATTATCAGCGAGGCATTATCATCTTGCTTCTTCTGTGTCTGGGTGATGACTGCAGACTGAGTCTTTCCTCTTCCCAGAATTCCCCTGTTCTCATTGCTCCACCAGTACTTCCTGCCTGGTTGCCCCACCTATACTTCCTGCCTGGCTACTGGCCATTCAGTGTTTTATTAAAACAATACAACAGACAAATGTTTCCAGGCTACAAGATCATGGTCCCACAGCAGGTGGTTGCGGGCTGACTGACGTGGGTGTTAGGAAACAAACTTGTGACCTCTGCAAAAGCAGATGTGTTTTACCTTAGACGTACTTCTCTACTTCTTTTTATATTTTGTTTTGTTTTATTGGAATTGACTTACTAGCTAATAAATTCTGAGTCCTGGTAACTTTTTGTCAATACCACAAATTACAACCACTTGGCGAAAAGAACCTCTAGTGAAGAACATGATCAAAATATATTGTTTGAAATTTTCACTAAAAATGTTTAAAGATAAAATGGATAGCATCCGTCACATTAGCTATGGACATGGCTATGGGATATTTTCCTGATTTCTAAATGATGAAGGAAAAGCCTAATGCACTTTTGGTAGTGAAACCCTTATGAAGTTGGTCCTGAGTTGTATAAGAAAACTAACTGAGCAGAAGTCTGGGAAAAATCCAGTAACAAGTATTCTTACACAGTGTCTGCTTTATTCCTGCCTTGCAACTGTAGCTTTGAGGTCTTGCTCCAAATTTCTTTAAGGATCCACTTTAACCAATATGCCAAAGAAATTCTTTCCTCTTCCAAGTTGGTTTTGAACACTGTTTATCACAAAAATTGAGACACATACTAGAAGACCTCCTACATCTCTTCCTATTAAAACCTTCCCAAATCTGATATTAGATGCATGTTTTCCTTTCCTCACAAAATTCTGCAAAATTCAAAGACCAGGCTGGTAACTGTAAAAGCATTCCATATAATTTTGTATAAAACTCTTCATCTATGTGTTATAGAAATTTGTATAAAAACTGTGCCTGTGTATAAGTATATGATTATACTTTTCAAAATCATATAAATTATTAATTATTTTGATCAGCCATTAATAGTGAATAAAATGGGTCTAGGTGGACAATGTGGGTGATCAGTGGAAGTACCCTGGATTTCTGAAAAGTTTTAGAAGAAAGTCTGTAAGAAGACATTTAGCAAATATTAGAGTTAAAATCCTTAAAATAAATTTATGTTGCACTGAATGATTGACTTCTGTGGTTTAAGTGATACATAAGAGTAAAGATTACCTAAATGATAGAGCCTTAACAGCTTTCATTTTTTCTAAATTACAAGAGGAAAAAATATAGCAATATAGAACCAGAAACTAAATAAAAAGTAAATGCAAATTGGAAGCTAGAAAGTTCATTTTTCCAGGCAGCTGGAAAATGCTTGATTACTTAGCTAGTACTGAAGACAGGTCACAGTATTGTAGGAAATGTTTAAAACTAGTTATTTTACCATAGTTTATAGGCTGATAATGGTATAAAGTCTACGTAATTACAGGAAAAACCAGACTAAAATTTGGAAATAGTGCAATGTAAACTGAGGAGAAAGTCGGAGGAGTTAGTGAATTTTGAAAATCTTCAGCAAAGTTTCAAAATTTAGCAAATTTTTTGGCAAAGTTATTTTAAAGATTTTCAGGTGTATCATGGTCAAGAAAATGTTTCAGAATTATCGCATTCTTCTAATGAATTGAAGCAATCACTGTGACATACAAATGGAGTGAGCAGCCAATCCAATTTCTATTATACTGATGTGAACATGAGAGTAGGTTGGAATATGATCATAGTATCTACTAAAGTAGAATCTTATCATTGTATCTTATAAGGTTGTTATAGAATTTAAAGGATAATAGGATTGTTTAAAAACCTATTAAGATATTTTAGGACAAGTGGTCACTCAAAAGTTTATTTTATGAACTACTGGAATATTCTCAGAGCGTCCCAACTCCTTGTAGTAAATGCTCCCCAAACTAACTTATATGTAGTGAAAATTAACTTGCTAGGAAGAAACTTCTGGACATGACAGTTCCTTAGGCAGAGAAGAGTAACTATATTTAATACTCAAGTATAAGAAATGTCTAGTATTACTTTACAGAATTACCAGAGAGCTTTGACTAAAAAAAAAAATCTGCACTTTCTTTTCCAAATTGAAGCATTTAGTCTAGGTCCCTGTTCACTGAATATCATGTGTGAGGATCTGTTTAGTCATATAACTTTTGGATCCAGAGTCAGACTTCTGGGAGATAACAGGGGAAATAACAGGGATCCTGTGGAGATGGCCATGTACAAACATAAATCATGGGATTTGAACTGTATGGAATGACTTAATGGTACTAATTCTGTGTTGCCCATTTAGAGATATAAAGTATTTTCTAAATAGGGGTGGAAAATGGAAATAAATTTAGTGAATGAAAAGTAGTCTTTGTTATCATAGGTATGTATTTTCCAAACTGCTGTAGTTTAGGGTCATTAGATTATAACTGACTGGGTAACATTCTGGTTACCAGTACCTTTCCATTGGGAACAAGCAATAGTCACTATTTCTCTGATTATGGATATTATAGTCCTTGCATAATTTCTTACTCTTTCAGTTTTCTAACAACCAGAATACACACTAAAGTTGGTACCATAAGGCGATAGTAAACTGCTTTAATCCATCATTTCTTTGATGACAGTAACCAAGGAATATGGAAAATCTCAAATAAGGTTTTGTGTGTGTGGGTGTCTTAGAAGGAAAGTTTTGCTGTATGAATAATTTAAGTTTTGAGTGTGACCTTATTAAATAAATATACCATAGGTTTCCTAGTCAATAAAATATGTTCTATTCAGCTAATCAATTTAGTAAGAATAAACAATGTGCATTTAATAAGTATTTATTTATTTACATAATGGATGACTCTTGAAAGTAAGGCAGACAATACTATTCCCAATGTAACAGAGACAAACTTTGGCCTTATATGCTTTAGTTCTTCCTTGAGTTAAGATATTTGACTTCCTTTGCTGATCACATGATCTAATTTAGACATTGGAACCCATGTATTATGCTACAGCATGCTGGTTTCCTATTTTGGAGATAATACTCATCTAGAACTCTAATTGCCTCTTGACTTCTAATCAGGTTTTGAAATTTTGTAATGACATATGCAGAGGACCTGGGGTAGGCCTATAAAGGCCCCAAGCTTGCTGCTTCACTCTCTGTGAGCCCATCTGCTCCTTGCTTAATTGATTTGGTGGTTTAATCTACTCCTTGTTTAATTGATTTGGTGGTCCATGTTTTCCTGGGGTTCTCCATTCTTTCTGATTTGTACAGTCTTTCCTCCCTCTCTTCCTCAGGGTTCCCTGATCTCCAAGAAGAGATCCAATGGAGCCCTCCAATTTAGACTCGCTCTCCACATAATATGACTGCTGATGTCTGCATCTGCTCCCATCTATTGCAGGAGGTCCTCTGAATATATGTTATGGCTGGTAGGTTGGTGTTTTTGTGGGGCTCTTAACAATGGAAGAGGGTGTATCTCTAATCTTTTGTCTGCTCTTGGGACTCCTTTTCTCCTGTTGTGTTGCTTTATCCAGCCCTGATATGAGGGATTTTGCCATTTCTCATTGTGCCTTTTGTCCTGTTTGTCTGTTGTCTCATAGAGGACTGATCTTTCCTGAAGAGGAAATGGAAGGGGAGTGAATTTTGAAGAGAGGGGATTTGCGGGATGGCCTGGGAGCTATGAGGAGTAGAGGGAGAGCAAACTGCTTGGGATTAATTGTATAATAGAAGGACCTATTTTCAATAAAATAAATAAACTAATCAATTAAAAAGAAATATTATAATCATAAAGTTGCTTATTTACAGAGGATATTTAGGAGATATGGGTTTATTTGTGGCCAGTACCCCATGGGAACTCTCAAAATCAACCAGAGATTATTTAAACCCAAGCAGTCTGAAAATGCAACCTGATAGAAAGACTACTGTTAGGGAAGGATTTCACAGCTACAACACAGAAACAAAATGAACAGTATATTGAGTTCTTGAGGGTCAAATTAAGTTCTTTGGCCTTTGAGTCAATGGTCCATCTGCAATGCAGAAATTTTAATTTGAAAATTTAAAGTCAGTCTTCAGTTTATTACCTATCAAAATTTTATTTAGATTATATTTTGTATTGTAATAATTTCATTTTTCTTAACCTTTATTTTTCTTGGTGAACTTTATTTTTAGGAAGGATTTTCAACTTAAAAGAAATATTAATTCAAAACAAATTCTCCATAGTTATAAACGCTGACAGAGAAAGAAAAGGGTCTGGAAATTGCAGACTGGTTATGTTAAAGAATGATTTTGTCTTCTCGTGGAACTATATACATAATGAGTTTTGTTCCTGTCTCCATGCCATTTGGCAAATGACATTGTCTGGAGCCCGTATAATGTAAATTCTGCATTCCGTTTCCACTTTCAATGAATAGCAGAAGAAATGCTAATCTGTTATGTGTTTTAGGTTTATACCATATATGTAATAATAAACTGTCCAGTAGCAAAGCTAACAAGTGCTCTAATTATTTTCATGTATTCTTAGTGTTTTCACAATTAAGTAGACATGAAACTGCGTTTTTAAAATTACCCCGTCAGTATTGTTATCATGGCTGTGTTTTTTACCCTTTGATAACCCACTTTTAAAAATATTATATTGTTTCTCTATTTTACCATAAAGCTTTTAGAATACAAATCACATTTCCCCTTTCTCTGTGAAGTAGATGTAAGACTTTTTCCCCGAAGAGATTGCTACTTGACTCTATTTAGAAAAAAGAAAACGATTTAAAGTCTTGTAGGAGAAATTAATTTACTACTTAACTAACTTCAGACAAAAAAAAATAACAATTGTATTTTCACTATATTCTCTGTTCTGTTAAACCTTTTATTTCCTATACTGTAAGTAGTCTTAGGGAGAGTAACATTGTAAGATAATAAACAAAGAACCCTTTTAAATAGAGCAGAGTCACTGAACAAAAACAAGATGTTACTGATAGAGATGTGGGATATATTCAAAACATCTGTCATTACACTTTTATTTCTTAAAATTGTATTTCCTCAAATGTATTTGATGTTTTAATAATAATTATTAATTAAGTAGAAAAATACTTTACAAAGCCAGATTTTACAGTTTAACAGGGTTTCTACATACTTTTAATACTTGTTAATTTATTGTTCAATTTATATCAGAAACAAGGAAGTATTTTGGCAATAATGAAGACAACATTATATGTTATAAATTATAGTAGAAATTACAAAAGTTATAGAGGAAGCTTTAATTTTTATCTCTGCTCTCATAATTTTGTATTAAAAATACCTTAAATGTAAGACTGGAGTTTCACTGTAGTTGAGAAAATGAGTGTCAGGCATCAAGGGAACCTCTGAGCTTGTACAATATCCTAGAAGCCTCTTCTTTTTCTATTGAATTTGCACTGGAAGTCAAAATGGCAGGTTCCACTCATCCTGAAATGCTATAGGAAACTCTGGTGTTCTATCTGCTCTCAAATTACTATGTTTGAAGTTCAAATAGAAATAAATGATATCAAAAGTGCTTCCATCTCAGGAAGAAATGTGAAGCAGACTAACAAAACTCTGGGTTTTTCTAATATATATCAACCTCTGAATCAATGATCTTCCTTTCTTTCATACCTGTAGTATAGGTTTCTCATCCTCAGCAGTTTTGGGGAATCTGTGACTTAAAGAGGGATATTTTTTGGGAGGTTGTCCTGTCTGTTATGGGGCGTTTAATAGTGAACATAGGCTCTGCCCTTATAAATGTCTCAAATTCAATGCATATGAAATACACTGGGGGGTGGCACCTTATTCTTCAATGCATGTGAAGTATGCTGAAGGATGGAACCTCAGTCCTCAGGATATTGCTTCCAAAATGATGGAATCTCTTTCAGTTGGCTTTCTGTGAGGTCAGCACATGAGTGACACACTATGTATTTTGTATTATGATACTGTGGTCAGTTGTTTTTTGTGTAAAATGTAGATACAGATAAGACATTTTCTGTAAGTACTTGGATACTAGAGATATCAAAGTTAGGAAAAGCAGACTCCCACTCATATCAGGTATCAATTAAGAAAACAAATCATAGGATGCCTAAAAAGACACAATATGCTCAATTTACAGCTAAGTCCATTTGATTTGCTCAAGGAAAACTGTTGTCATAGAAGAGGAACACATTGCTCTTTACATTTTAGATATCCAAGGGTATTAAAACTTGTCATCACGGCTTTGCCTTGCTCCCAGCCATCATGAGAGTACAATGGCGGCAGCTTCTATTTTAGCATCAGAGAGCATTAAGTGAGCATTGCTTCTGCTTGGATGTTCAGTTCTTCTTTCTCAGTACAACTGTTTCACCAAGGCTTTAGCTGTTGCACAGCTGTGCCCTTCACAGAACAATCAGCTTTCTTTGACTCTTTGTATGTGGGCAGACACAGTATTCGAAGATATGAAATGTGTTTTCTCTATAACCTAATGGCCATATAAAGAGGTACCCTTTTTAACAGTCAGAGGTATGGCAAAGACACAACAAGTTATTTTAATTTTTATAGTTATTGTCTTGGTTATGTCCCTTACCAGTCAGGAATTGCAAATTTTACTTGGTCAGTTATCTTTTGATAAATTTATTTGTCCAATAGCCTTTGGAACATATATCTTCTACAAGGATAAGAACCGCTTCTTTTCTCTCCTTCCTGATTAGTATAATCACTTTTACAATAGATGCAATAGATTAACTCCATAGAATTGATGGACAGTCCAAGTCTTTCTGTTGTGTAATGTCTCTCATTGAGGTATTATTGCCAAGGAAAACTGTAAATAGGTACTCTTATTTGATCCAAAGGAAGTCCTGCTGCTGACCCCTTTTTCTAAGTTAGTGTTAAAAGCACATAGACAAATCAACATCTGTCCATCATTTACCTGATGCTGACTCATGTGTTTCCCAGAAAACCTCCTCTGGCACAGAAGCTAAACCTGTAGTTTCTGTTCAGTTTAGTCTAGATTCAAACTGGTGAGTTCAGCGGATATAGGGAGAGGAACAGAATCACAAAATCACATGGTTCATTAACATCTGATAATACTCATGCTAACATCCCTGCAATATGATATGCATTTTTGGTTGCTTTTCATCAAGTGGCATGGACATAAGAAAAAGAGAATCTATGATGATGCTATCAACTCCAATCCATTATACAGAAAAAATAGAAAGACTGTCTGTTATGTTCTACTTTCCCTAGAATTTTCAGCCATTGTTCAATACAAATTCTTTGTTCTCGTTGGAGCAATGTTTTAATTTGACTTTTGAAGACTATTCTTTAGCTCATGTTTTTATTTTTATTCCTTGTTTATGCCTACAGTTCCTTTCAACAGTTCAAGTCAGCTTATCTGTGACCTTTTATTAATCTTTAAAAGGTATATATAAAACCATGGGATGCTTACTATTGCAGTTTCTTCACACAATCTTAGTTTATTCATTATTGTTTTGTTCCAAACCCCTTCTGTTTGGGACTGATTACTCCCACCATCAGGATTTTTCTCTTATTGTTTTTTTAACGCAGCACAAGAATATCTTCTCTAAAATTAGACTTTTACTGACGAAAAGCCTAATGAATCTGAAGCAGCAAAATTAAACCTTGACTTGTTGTGGAATGTTAGTTAAAGATGTGTTACATTCATTTATGCTGTGGAATATTTGTTTAGTGATTCAGAGGTGTGTTGCATTTTTTTATGTTGCATTTGTTTAATTCTGTGCAGTTGTGTTACTTTGCCTGCCTAAACATCTAATTGGTCTAATAAAGTCCTGAATGGTCAATAACTGGGCAGCAGACAGATAATTGACACTTTCAGGCAGACAGAATAAATAAGTAGAGAAAGAGAAGAGGGAGGAGCAAGAAAAAGAGAAGGAGGGGAGGACTCCAGTGGCCAGCCACTCAGCAACCCACCCAACCATGGAGTAAGAAGGAAAGAAGAGAACAGAAGCAAAAGGTAAATGTACTAATTTAAGTTAATTAAATTAAGAAAAGATGTCTGGAAACAAGCCAAACTAAAGCCAGGCATTTCTAAATACTAATAAGTCTCCATGTATTTATTTGGGAGCTAGGTGGTAGACTCCCAAAAGAGAAAACAACAACAACAACAACAAAACACATTATGGCATTCCAGTGTGGGCCTACATTTCCATATATGGCCTGAGAATCCTGGTAATAAAGGGATACAACTCCTTCAAGAAACTGTGATGTATAGCACAATACCTAAACAGCCTTTCATATGGTAAGTAGAAACAAGTAATGAAGTAAAAATAAAAATGCCTGCCACAGTGTAGGACACTAACCTTCCAGAACTGAAGAACTGAATGCAGTTTTCATTCAAATGCACCTCCAACTGGCCGTGCAGGCTTCAGATATGGCTTTCACAACCCAAGAAGTGGGTGAAGCCAGCCATCAAAACCATGGTGGAGGTACTAGCCATGATGCTTAGCAGGTTTTTGTTCATGCAGACAAAAAAAAGAGTAGAAATACACAGTAAAGACAGATCCAGACATAAAAAGTTTGTAAACAGGTTATAGTTTACAGTGTGATTAATAATATATATTGACTTAAAAAAAGAAAAAGTGAATAGATAGTAAGTGGAAAAAAGTGGATAGTTTAAAATAATACAGTTTTTATGTTGAAGAGTGAATTAAAAGTAATTTAAAAAGAAAAAGCCACATAAATATGGAAAAAACAGGGAGTCTGGATACTATATAGTATTGTGTTTATTTTAAATTTATCGATTGCTGATAAGCAAAAAAAAGCTTCTGACACAAATGGAATTGTGAACTAGACTGCCAAATTAAACCAACCTATTAACTTTAGGAATGCCTTGGCTTTAAAATGGAAACCAAGAAAAAATGTATTTGTGAAATAGAACTAAAAATAATGCCTTATTTTGGAGAAGTTTTGATTTTATTTTCAAAATCAAATCAAGAAACAAGAGGCTTTGGATTCCTTCAAGGTTGATATGGACCAGGTTCGATGGGGGAAGACTTCCTGAATCTTGACATGTGATATATATCAACACAGGCTATTTCTGGTCTTCCCAGGATTTGGTCATTTTCTCAGTTTTCTCAGGGACCCCTAAAAATCCCATAACCTATAGACAATAGGAAGTAGTATAGAGAAAATGGTGGCCATCTTCTCAATATCTGTGGGGTGGTTGTTGATTATTTTGCATATTATGGATATTTGTTATTATTTAGGGGAATATAGGATAAAAAGCCAACTATTAATCTCATATATTTTGTATTGGCATGGATTTTTGTATAATGATACAAAATTAGAGGTATTTTGTTATACTATATATTTGCTTTTATGCTGTGGGATAATACTCCTCTTATACATTGTAAAGATTTTTTACTGATTTTGGTTTAATAAAATGCTTATTGGCCAGGAGTCAGGCAGGTATTATAAGCAGAGAAATCACGCTAGCAGAATTCTGGAAAGAGGAAAGGCAGAGAGTCAGTCACCAGCAAACACAGAGGAAGCAAGATGGAATGCCTTACTGAGAAAAGGTACCAAGTCACATTGCTAAACATAGATAAGATCTATGGGTTAATTTAAGTTGTAAGAGCTACGTAATATTTTTTTTCACTTATGACTATACACATTCTTTTTTATTTTTCCATTCAAAACTTTACACTTCCTCCCCTTCTCCCATTACCCTCCCACTCCCCCACTAACCCTTCTCCCTCCCTTTACATCCTTAAGAGAGGGCAGGTTACCCTGCCATGTGGGAAGTCCAAGGCCCTCCCCGCTCCATCCCATCCTAGGAAGGTGTGCTTCCACATAAACTAGGGTCCCAAAAAGCCATTACATGCAGAAGAGAGAGGACCCCGTGCCATTATGGAGGGCTTCTGAGTCCGTCCCTATTGGCAGCCAAATTTAGAGAGCCCAGTTTGATCACATGCTCATTCAATCCCTGTACAGCTGGATTTGGTGAGATCCCATTAGATCAGGCACACTGTCTCAGTGGGTGGATCAACCCCTTGCGGCCCTGACTTCCTTGCTCATCTTCTCACACCTTCTGCTCTTCAGCTGGACCTTGGGAGGTCAGTCCATTGCTCTGATGTGGATATGGGTCTCTGTCTCTATCTCCATCCATCGGACGAAATTTCTATGGCGATATTCAAGATTTTCATCAGTATGACTATGGGACAAGGCCAGTTCCGGCACCCTCTCCTCTGCTTCCCAAGAACCTAGCTGGGGACATCCCCGTGGACACCTGAGATGCCCACTAGATCCAAGTCTCCTGCAAACCCTAAAATGGCTCTCTTAATGTAGATATCTTCTTCCCTGCTCCAACATCTGCCCTTCCTCTATCTCCACCCTCTCACTCCTGCAAGAACTCCCCAGTCCTTCCCTTCTCCATCCCCCTCTCCCCCTCCCCCAACTCCACCCCCATCCCTACTCACACCCCCGTGCTCCCAACTTTTGCCTGGCTATCTTCTTTGCTTCCAACATCCAGGAGGATCTATATATGTTTTCTTTGGGTTCACCTTGCTATTTGTCTTCTCTACACTTGTGAATTATTACTATTACTTAGCTACTCTAGGATCATGAACTATAGGCTCAATGTCCTTTGTTTATGGCTAGAATCGACTAATGAGTGAGTACATACCATATTCGTATTTTTGGGTCTGGGTTATCTCATTCAGGATAGTGTTTTCTATTTCCATCTATTTGCATGTAAAATTCAAGATGTCATTGTTTTTTACCACTGAGTAGTACTCTAATGTGTATAAATTCCAAACTTCCAGTCTTCTACTCCTCCTGGGTGAGTCTGCTTATGTTTTTCTAGAGCTTTCAGGTGTGCTGTTAAGTCTCTAATGTGAGCTTTCTCTGATTTCTTCATGTGGGCACTGAGTGCTATGAACTTTCCTCTTAGCACTGTTTTCTTAGTGTCCCATAGGGTTGGGTATGTTGTGTCTTCATTTTTGTTGAATTCAAGGAAGTCTTTAATTTCTTTCTTTATTTCTTCCTTGACCCAGGGGTGGTTCACTAGTTGACCGTTCAGTTTCCATGAGTTTGTAGGCTTTCTGGGGGTGGAATTGTTGTTAAATTCTAACTTTACTCCATGGTGATCCGATAAGACACAGGTGGTTCTACAATTTTTTTTGTATCTGTAGTTGTTTGCTTTGTTACTGAGTATGTGTTCAATTTTTGAGAAGTATGTGTTCAATCCATGACGTGCTGATTAGAAGATATATTCCTTCCTGTTTGGGTGGAATGTTCTATTATGTCTGTTAAGTCCATTTGATTCATTACATCTGTTAGTTCTCTTATCTGTCTGTCAAGTTTCTGTCTGGTTGACCTGTCCATTGGTGAGAGAGAAGTGTTGAAATCTCCTAATATTAGTGTATGGAGTTTGATGTGTGATATGTGTTATAGTAATGTTTCCTTTACATATGTGTGTACTTTTATATTAGGGGCATAGATATTCAGGATGATGATGAAAAAGTGATGAATTGTTCCTTTTATGAGTATAAAGTGTCCTCCATCTCTTCTGATTGATTTTACTTTGAAATCACTTTTGTTAGATATTAAGATAGACACACCTGCTTGTTTCTTTGGTCTGTTTGGTTGGAAAACATTTTCCCAACCCTTTTACTCTAAGGTAGTGTCTGTCTTTGAGGTTGAGGTGTCTTTCTTGTAAAAAGCCGAATATTGGATCCTGTTTTATATCCATTCTTTTAACCTGTGCCTTTTTATAGGTGAATTGAGTCCATTGATATTTAGAGATATTAATTAACAGTGGTTGTTAACTCTGGTTATTGTTTTAGTGTTTGTGTGTTTCCCTTCTTTGAGTAGTGTTTGTGGAAGGTTGTCAAATGTCTGTGCTATTGTGGGTTTTGTTGGCTTCCTTGGTTAGAGGTTTTCTTTCTAGTACTTTCTATAAGGCTAGGTTTGCAGATACATATTGTTTAAATCTGTTTTTGTCCTAGAATATCTTGTTTTCTCCATTGATGGTGAAAGAAAGGTTTTCTGGGTATAGTATTCTGGGCTTGCATCCATGGTCTCTTAGTGTCTGCCCCACATCTAGCCAAGATCTTCTGGCTTTCATGGTTTCCATTGAGAAGTCAATTGTAATTCTGATAGGTTTGCCTTTATATGTTACTTGACCTTTTTCCTTTGCAGCTCTTAATATTTTTTATTTATTCTGTATGTTTGTGCTTTGATTATTATATGGTGAAGGGATGTTTGTTTTATATCCAGTCTATTTGGTGTTCTGTAAGCTTCTCGTACCTCCATAGGGATATCCTTCTTTAGGTTGGAAAAGTTTTCTTCTATAATTTTGTTGAATATATTTTCTGGGCCTTTGAGCTGGAATTCTTCTTCTTCTTCTACCCCTATTATTCTTAGGTTTTGTCTTTTAATGGTGTCCCAGATTTTCTGGATGTTTTGTGCTAATAATTTGTTGGATTTGCTGTTTTTGTTGAACAATGCGTCTATTTCCTCTACAGTATCTTTGGCACCTGAGATTCTTCTATCTCTTGTATTCTGTTGGTTATACTTGTCTCTGTAGTTCCTGTTCATTTACCCAGATTTCCCATATCCAGCCATCCCTCAGTTTGCATTTTCTTTATTACCTCCATTTTGGTCTTCAAGTCTTGAACTGTTTCCTTTACCTGTTTGATTTTTCTTTCCTGGTTTTCTTGGGTATCTTTGAGGGATTTATTAATTTCTTCTTTTTCTTTGTCTTCTCTTCCATTTCCTTAAGGAAGTTTTTCACTTCCTGTTTAAGGATCTCCATCATTTTCATAAGGTTATGTTTAAAGTTGATTTTTTTCTACATCTTCTGGGTTAGGATGTTCATGCCTTCTTGTTGCATGTTCACTGAATTCTGGTGTTATCATGCTGCTTTTCAGGATGTTGGAGGAATTCTTACATTGGTGCCTGCCCATCTCTTCCTCTCCAGATTCCCCCAGCAAGGGAACAGGGTTTCTTGCTTGGTTCCAAGGACCTTGCAGACAAAAAGGTGGGCTCTCTGGATCCCTACAGCATGGGAGCAGGGCCTTTTGCTGGGCTCCAAGGACCTATCTGGATCCCCCTAGCATGGGAGCAGGCTTTCTTTCATGTTCCAAGGACCTCACAGACAAAAAGGCAGGCTCTCTGGATCCCCTCAGTACAGGAGCAGGCCTTTTAGCTGGGTTCCAAGGACCTCTCCGGATCCCCCCAGCACAGGAGCAGGTTTTCTTGCCAGGTTCCAAGGACTTTGCAGACCTCACCTAGGTTTTTCATGACAATGAGATATATCTGGCAGGGTAGTGGTCGCATATGCCTTTAATCCCAGCACTTGGGAGGCAGAAGCAGGCAGATCCCAAGTCCTGCCTGACCTACAAGAGCTAGTTCCCGGAAAGGCTCCAAAGCTACAGAGAAACCCTGTGTTGCAAAAAAAAAAAAAGAATAAACCATAACAACAAAACATATCTGATACTGGCAGCACCAGTTTACTTCATTAAATTATAGTGGGCATTGAAGTAAATCCATTTGGAGTTTGCTTTTATTGTGGCAAAGCTACCCATTTGGGCAAGAAATTGCTGTTGGCTGGTCTGCTTGACAGTATGTTTTACAGACTGTTGAACTTAGCCAAGACAAGAAAGGACAGTCCCTTGAGATTTCTGCTTCACAGAAGAGTCTGCCATACATTCTGAAGAAAGGAAAGCAACTGAGGAACTTTATCAGTACTTGTGGGACAATCCTTCAAATTTCTTGCTTTACTAAAATGTTTGTCAGATAGCCTAGGCATGCAGACTGAAGATGGATGCTCCAGCATTGCAGAGGAACTTTGAGTGTCTGTTCAGATTGTCAGATGTTTCTGTTGTAGGTAATATTGCATTCTTCTGGGGTCTTTGATGTAGTAAGTTTAAATAGTTTGAGTTATAGATTTCCTTGTTATGAAAGAAAGTAAATTAGTTATAAAACTTTGTTATCACTAAGATAATAAAGATAATGGATTATTTTCTCTGAATTTTCTATATACAATGTACTTTATATTGTAAATCTAATGCTTATCTGATAAGTGTTTTTGTTTTATATAGTCTTACTATGTTAAAGTTAATACCTTTCATTTTTATTTAAACAAAGAAGGGGAAATGTTGTGGAATATAGGTTGAAGATGTGTTATATTTGTTTATTCTGTAGAATATGCTTTTAATGATGCAAGGATATGTTGTATTTGTTTAACTCTAAGAAGTTATGTTACTTACCTGTCTAAAACACCTGATTTGTTTAAAAAACAGCAGCAGCACTAGGGGAGGCTCAAGGTAGAGAGAATAAATAAATAGAGAAGGGAGGAGCAAAAAAAAAGAAGAGAAAAGGGAGGACTTTAGGGGCCTGTCACCCAACAACAGAGCTAGTCACTGTGTAAGAAAGAATGAATATAACATAGAATAGAGAAAGGTAAAAGCCAAGAAGAAAAAGGTAGATGAAATAATTTAAGAAAAGCTAACTAGAAATAAGCCAAGCTAAGGTCAGACATTTATACATAATAATTAGTCTCTGTGTGATTATTTGGTAGCTCAGTGTCATTCCTCAAATGAAAAAAAAAACAGATAAAAAGAAATAATTAAAATGGCCCAAATAGTACAACTACTATTATAAAAAAAATAGAAGTTGACAGATATTCTGGCCTCTTACTGGACAACTCTTTTCAGACCTCTCCTGTGGGAGCTCCTTCTGCTCCTTCAACCAATAGCCTTTAAAATATCAGCCCACTTGTGCATGATCTCTTTTGCTTTAAAAAAACAGCGATAGCCCTGTTCTCGCTCTCTTGCTTCCGGCTCCTGCTTCCGGCTGCTAGACTCTGTTCCTGTTCACTCAGAGGGCTGTTGTCTAGGACAGTGATCTGTAAGTTTTACCCTTAAATAAATAACCCTTTTATTAATAATAATTCCAACTGATGTGGGATTGTTTTGTGACTTACACCTTCAGACATCCTTCTACCTGTTCTCTGTTACAGATTGCAGTAGTTACTTTACTTATTTCTCTTAAAACATATCCAACAAAAACAGGGCTAGAAAGCAAGGTCACTGTCCATTATGGAAGAGAAAGTATGGCACTATCATTTATGATGGTTTAAACAAGAATAACCTCTCATGTCAGAAATCTTAATCTCAACTTGGTGGAATAATTTGGGAAGGGTTATGGGAATGGCCATGAGGGAGGGGGTATGTCAGAGGTGGTGTATTTTGATGCTTTAAAAGATTGTGCCATGCTAATATTGTACATTTTGCTATCTACTTTTTCTTTGATATGCCACCATAGACACTAATATTCTGAAGCCCTAATCTCTTTCTTCTATAAATAACTTTGATTTAAGTAACTAAGACAGTGTTTGAACTTCAGAAAGGAGAGAAGGATGCTGGCTCTCACTATCTTTTTTTTTTTATTTTGTTGGGGAACCCAACCCATAGACAGGTGCCATACACTTTTAGGATATGTTTTCTTATTTATTAACCTAGTCTCAAAACTACTTTATACTTGTACCTAGAGTCTTTTCTCCTAAGTGATTTTAGATCCTGTCAAATTGACTGACAATATTAATCATCACATGGGTATAGCAGTGAATAAATGCATCATTTAAAAGCTTATAATCTACTAATTAGAAAAATAAACATTTTTTTCAGTATCTACAAGTGAAAAAATGAATGTTTATTTGTAGACTCTGAAACAAGAAAAATATGCTTGATCAAGTGTGATAGTGAGTAGATTTTTAGAACAATCATAAGATGCCTCAACTACTATGTAATATTTGATATTCATTAAGAACATAACTATTGACAGAATAACATACCAGAAAACTACTCACCTTCTCAAAATGACCTTTCAGTAAGAACTGCTTAAAATCCCAATTATCAAAAATTTAAAAGTAAAAGTTTTAAAAGTAAATTAATATGCTGCTGCACTATTGAGAGTAAATCAGTTCTTGACTTACATTGTTGAAAGTAGCAAGACATATTTTTAATGCAAACATGTTGTGGAGGGCCACTCTACTGACCTGATGGCAGAAGTGCTATGAATTTGCATCACTATTCTTGTCCCAATATGTTAGGGTGACCTAGACCTGAATAAAACTATTTTCTTTCTATTTCCTTTTTAAAATATTTTATTAAGTGTGTCTATTGCTTCCATTCTTCCTTCTGTTATCTCCAGTCTCTGTGGTATCAGAAAAAGCTCCAACTGCTAAGATGTTTTACGTGTGTGCCACCACTGCACAGCATTCCCAATTTCCAAAAGAAACATTTGACATTAACTAAAAATATATCTAATCATACCATATTTTAATAAAAAGTCTTACTATAAGTAATGAAATCAGTGTAAATTATAAATAAAATTTTTTTGATGATGTACAATAGCTGTGCATTGCTTCCAAAAATACAGTTTTACAAATAAAGTATATATCAAGAAAATTTTCTTTTTCTGTTTCCTCAATTAATCCTTTGAAGGGCTTAGAACGGTTTCCTCAGACCTCTTTGTCTGTTACTGCAAACAAAAGATCAAGGCTCATGAATCATAGTGGTAGAGGAGACATAAAGAATGTCATTGCCTAAGGTGCTGAATTCTCAGAAGGGAAGATTTGCCTTCTGGACACAGCAGGGAAGCTGAACATACAAACACATAATAAAGGAAACAGCTTGTGCAAAACCAAGTCATTCCAAATACAAGCAAGGAAAGAGGAGATAGGCACACATCCCAGCCTAAGACACGGAACTACTGGCAACTGGCAATTGTGTCTATGTGTAGCCCCTGGTAAGTTGAGATTGAAAGGAATATGACCTAAGCTTGAGTGGGTAGGAAGAAAAGAGCCAACTGGAAACATATTGAGAGAGGAGATGAATACCATCAAAACACATTGTATGAAATGCTTTAGGAACTAATAAAAATTTAAAAATTAACTATCAAACTTATAAAAAATTGTGTACATTACTTGGAAACCACAGTGCATGTTGCTTGTATTTATTCAACTTCATGCAAATATTATACTAATTTACTTATTTAGAAATAGGGCTTTATTTGAAGTTTTTGCTAGCCTGGAACACACAGAGAGCCATCATTCTCTGCCTCTCAAGTTCTGGGATTGTAGACATGTGAAGTTCTGGGATTGTAGACATGTGAAGTTCTGGGATTGTAGACATGTGAAGTCACACCTGGCCCAAAAATGAATTAGTTAATTTTGGAATACTGTGAATGTTTGAAGCAAACATACTTAAAATACTTAACAGAAAATGTAGGTAATAATAAGTTGGCTAATGTGCTCATCTTTATATCATGTCTATGCACTTTACCCTCTCAAAAGACTAAATATTCCAAGATGATTTTCTGGTATGGAGACCAAAAAGAAAATCTATCTATATTTTTTTAAATATTAGAAGAGACTTCGAGGACAGAAGATTAAACACAAAATAATTCAAAACCCCAATACATATTATTTTAATAAATTGATGGAGAACTATAAACAAACAAAAAACAAAATTAGCTTCGATACAATACAAAGAAAAATTTACACAAAGTTTAACAAAGTATATTTTTTCAATGGTCATTTTTAAAAATTATTTTCCCTGTGGTTTTCAGATGATCTTCTTACCTTGATATTATCATAATTTTCTGCCTTCTTTATATAATCCTAGATGTTTAAAAAATCTGACACTTCATATATTGTAAAATAAATGTTTGTACTTAGCATGACTGAAGGCTTTGTATTTTTCTCTTCAGTGTACTCTGATACAATATTTTATAGGCACTAAGAAATACAAATAATGCTTATCGTCAAAAAAAGACTAACAATAAGCAGAAAGTTTAACACTTTTATAAACTTTCTCTGATTTATTTAATTTCTCTCATTCTTTCTATGTCTTTTTCCCTTTCTTTTCTCAACCTTCCTTTCTTTTTATGTTTTTGTGGTGAGATCAAGTTCTTGGCCTATGTGTGCTACCAAACTCTCTGCTATTGAACTACATTCCCAAACTTTCTTTTATTTTTAATGGTTAACTATCAAAACATGTTTCTAGATTATATTTTAAGAACAATATAACTTATATACATGTCTCCGAAAACGTTTAATTAAAATATTTTGGATGTTCTTTCATTACAGGTTTGAAATGTAAAGTTCATGTACTTTATGCATACCAAGTATTAGGTTTTCATAACCCCTATAACTAATGTATGTATTATAATATGTACACAATTGTGACCTCAGGATAATTATATCATAGGAATATACTGGAGTAGACTCAGTTATATTTTTCCTTGAATTTTACTTGTCTTTTGTTTTTAATAGCTAATCATTTTGCTCCATAATTCCTATAATAGAAGTAAAGATAGAAAACATTTCAAATGAATTGCCTTTTCCTTACACTTGCCATATAAATGTTTCATAAGCATCATATTACCAAAACTTTCCCAATTAAATCAATAGTTTCTTCTCTACTGATAAGTTTCAAACAAAATGTTAAACAAGAAATGTTGCAAGTTATTATTTTATGTTTAATTTCTCTGGTACAATTCATAAAATGGTACAAAAAGTATATTATATTAAAATAAAATTGCAAAGCAATCTCAGATATAAATACCTTCTAAAAATTGTAAACATATAATCTCATCAATAAATTAAAATACAAAGGTATTTTCCTCTCCCCTCTGCTTCTACCCTCCTCCTCCTCCCCTCCTGCCCTCCCATCATAAAAACTTCATCTAGCAACTGATGAAAGACAATGCAGAGATCCACAGTGAAGCACTGGACTGAGCTCCGAAAGTCCAGTATAAGAAAGGGAAGAGTGATAATTTGAGTGAAGGGGTGAAGACCATGATGGGCATACCCACTGTAACAGCTAACCTGAGCTAGTGGGAGCCTACCGATTCTGGACTGACAGGGCGGAACCAGCATAGGACCAAACTAGGCCCTCTGAACATGGGTGACAGTTATAATTCTGGGAGAGTCTGTGGCGTCACTGGCACTGGGACCAGGATTTATTCCTAATGATTGAACTGGTATTTTGGAGCCCATTCTATTTGGAAGGATATATTGCTCGACCTAGATACTGTAGGGAGGGTCTTAGTCTGGCCTCAAAGAAATGTGCTAGAATTTGTTGACCCCCCCTGGGAAATCTTACCCTCTCTGAGGAGTGGAAGAGGGGGGTGGAAAGGAAGGTGGAGGGAACAGGAGGAGGGGATGGATTGGTATGTAAATTAAAAAAAACAAATAAATAAGCCATGGGTTGTTGGCACACGTCTTTAAGCCCAGCACTAGAGAGATACAGATGCAGATCTCTGTGAGTTGGAGGCCAACCGGGTCTACAAGAGCTAATTCCAAGACAGGCCCCAATGCTACAGAGAAACCCTGTCTCAAAAAAACAAATTAATTAATTAAAAACTTTTTATTTTTTTTCCCATTCTTTTTTTTCCATACATTGTTTTGTTTTATTTTTTCCATTCAAGAACATAATTAAAGAAATAATTTTTTTTCCTTTCTTCCCCTTCTCCCGGTCCCCTCCCACTACCCCCCACCCCTCCTCCCTCCCCCTTCTTCCTTGAAAGAGGGTATGGTGCCCTGCCCTGTTGGAAGTCCAAGGCCCACCCCCATCCCTCCTGGCCTAGGAAGGAGTGCATTCAAAAAGACTCGGTTCTCAAAAAGTTAATACATGCAGAAGAGAT